>CM063601.1:7079661-7333382 GCA_032356905.1 Salix exigua
GTAATTTTCTTTTTTATTATTTCATCTCGTCATTGTCATTTACATATCTTGTTATTAAACCAGAATGATTTTAAACGTTATTTTCTTAAATGTGATATATATATATATATATATATATATATATATATATATATTAAATTATATTGTTTTACTGATTTTTAAATAAAGTTATATAATTTTCTCATTTAAAAAAAATCTTAATCGACCCGTACCTAGTAGTTTAATGTGTTTTTTTTATGAAACTCAAAGTATAGAGTAAATAAAATCTCGATTATTTTAATATTTTATAAAAGATATATTATCTGACTTGAACTCAAAATATATTGTGCATGTCATAAGTTCTCTATCATCCACTAAAAACCTATTAGTCTATTGTGAAAATAGTCCCACCAAATATATTAACTATACAATAAACCGCGTCGTGGTTTTACTGTTTGAATCCACAGTGACATTTAGTATTAATATATCTTCCCGACAACCATAAGCGTTATCTTGAGGTCGCTGAGTTGGTCAAATGGCACGCGACATTATGCTTGCCCTCCAAGAGGATGTGAGTTCGAATCCTACACTCAATTTTACCCAACATTAAGTTGTTATTAATATAACGTTTCGAGAACAGTAAAGCATAAAATGAGGTAGCAGAGTTGGTTCGAAAGCACGCAAATTTGGTTATCCCAAGCGCGCGCGGGGGTTCGAATCCTACTTCCACAATATCGGTTTTTGCTCTCTTTTTTTATTACTTTTTTTTTGCTATTTTTTTCCAGTTTTTTCCATAAAATATTTTTTCCCCAGTTAATATTTTTTTTCACTTATAAATATATATTTTTATTTGTTTTTAATAATTGGGAATGTCTAAGTTAGGTTAAGCACGCCGCGATTAATTCTCGAATTCAATTTTTGTTATAGCTTTTTTTTCCATGAAATATTTTTTATTTTACTTGGAAATGTGATTGATTTTATTAAAAAAATATTTTTTTCTTGAAATATATTAAAATAATAATTTTTTTTTAAATTAGCACATGAAAATTATCAAAAAATATTCAAAAAATATTAAAAATATATTATCTAGACAATGTTTGTTTTCTGTCTGTATTTATTCATTTATGTTTTTAGATTTTTTTTTCCATTCATTTTTTTTCGGAGTTTTATTTTTCTTAGGTTCCATTCTGAAATTTTAACTTATATTTGATGATAATTTTAAAATTAATATTGCTCATTTTTTCCCTTTGTTATTTTTTATGTGTTTATTGTTATTTTATCTGTTTATCGGATCAAATAATTTTATGATTTTATTGTTTGCGCAATAATAATTTTAGCATTTGTTTTTGTTAAATATGATTTAAATTGAATTATAAAATAAACTAATCTTAGTACAATAATATCCTAATCTTCTTGCTTTTTTAATGATGATGATAATTTTATGTTTGTTCTTTCATTAAAAACTACTAAGTAGATAAATTTATATCAATTTAAAATTCATATATTTTATAGAAAACTTGCACTTCAAAGTACTTCTGCATGGATTTATTATTTTTTACTATATTTATATTATAACAAAAAAACACAATTAATGGTGCCATGTTTTTTTCTAATTATTTTTTTTCCATAATTTTTTTTTGCTGGTTATATTATTTTTTCTTTTTCCACTTATAGATATATTTATTTATTTATTTATAATTGGGATGACTAGGCTAACTTAAGCGCACCGCAATTAATCCTCGAATCCATTCTTTTATAGCCTTTTTTTGTTCTTTTCCTGATTATGTTGTTTTTTTTCATTTTTTTGTATGAAACATTTTTTATTTTGCTTGGAAATGTGATTGATTTTTTAAAAAAATATATTTTTTGGTGTATAAATATATTAAAATAAAATAAAATAATTTGTAACATCAGCACATGAAAATGATCTAAAAACATTAAAAAAATACAATGTTTATTTTCTATCTGTATTTATTCATTTATTCTTTTAGATTATTATTTTTTCGATTCATTTTTTGTTAGGATTTTATTTTTATTAGGTCCTGTTCTGAAATTTTAATTTATGTTGCTGATAATTTTAAAATTAATATTGCTTCTTTTTTCTCTTTGTTTTTTTTTTGTGTGTTTTCTGTTATTTTATCTGTTTTTCGGATCATATGATTTTATGATTTTATTGTTAGGGCAATAATAATGATAATTTCAGTGATTAATATTTTTTTGTTTTTTATTAATTGTTTTTATTTATTTTTTTATTTTTCAGGGTAATTTAATGATTTTAATTTTTTTAACAGTAATGTTGATAATAACTTTAACTATTATGATAGTAAAAATGACAATAACATAGGGATGAATTTTTAATTTATGCTTTTTTCTTTTTATGGATAGAAAATTAACTATGTATTTTTTATTTGATTATTGCAGGTCTTTTTATAATTTATATTTTATGTTTAAATATAATTTAAATTGAATTATAAAATGAACTAATCTTAATTTAATAAATTCAATAATTCAAATATTCGAATCTGCTTGCTTTTTTTTAATGATGATGATAATTTTTTGTTGGTTATTTGGTTAAAAACTACTAAACAGATGAATATATATCAATTTAAAATTCATATATTTGATAGAAAACTTGCACTTTACAGTAATTTTGCACAAATTTATTATTTTGACTAAATTTATATTATAACAAAAAAATACATACAATTCATATTTTTTTATGTTAAAAAATATATTGCCGCCCGCGACGAGGCGCGGGGGCATTGGCTAGTTATTCAATACGCGTTGTAATCAAATTAAATATTACTCCATACAATTTTGTTTTTATTAGTAAAATCACTGCCATTGTTAAAATATTTGGGAACAAGATGATACGTTATCACGATCCTATAGGATTATAAACAAGTTATATCTCAGTTTACATTCGTTTTATTATGAAATTCAAGGCTGGTATTGTTTTAATTTATGTTTATTAAATATAATATAAAAAATAATTGTTTATATTTTATAAAATATCAAATTGCCTGTAAGTTTATTGAGGTTTCAACTTCGATCCTTATTTTTTTATTTTTTTATATATATAATTCAAATTTATGATCTATTGTTTTTTTTTCAATTTGGTTATCATTCTTTGATTATTCTTTTGTTTTTCTTAAAACATATTTTTCATTTCAACTTCATAATTTAATTAAAAAAAATAGATGTCCTCTATTTTAATCTTTATTTAATTTTGATCATCATTCTTTCAATTGTTATTTTCTTTATCATCATCATTCTTTCGATTGTTATTTTCTTTATCCTGATTTTTTTGCAATTCTATCTTTTAATATTTATTTGGTTGATAATTATGATTTGTAGTTTTTTAAGATGATATGCTTTTTATTAGGGTTTGGAGAGTTAATTCGAGTTAGCTTATGTGTTTTTATGATGTTATTTTTTTGGTTTTGTCTTTGAAATTTTGGCTCTCTTTGAAATTAATCCTCATTGTTTTCTTGTTTCGTCTTTTTTAGGTTATCCCATTAGCATGATTAGGTACAAAATTTGGTTATCTTACTTGGTTTAGGTTAAACGAGTTGATTTTCCTACACGATATGCTGGGCTTTTTTCTATGTAGAACACTAATATTTTTTATGTGTTCCAGTTAGTTGTTTTTAATATTTAATTAATGAAATTGTAATAGATCAAATCTGTTATAAATGATTTTTTTTTGTTTAAAAGGAACAATGTAATCGAAACACAGGACAAGTAGTTCGTATATTTTTTAATTATAGATAACTTGGATAAATTTGTCTACCCATTTTGTTTGTAAGTTGCATTTTTTCCCCAATAATATCATATCTAAAATATTATACAATTATTTTTTTTTACAGAAACAAGCTTAAACAAAAGAGGACAAAATTAGAATTAAAAGGAAAAATCATTTTTTTATTTTATAAGTTTTATTCCTCATATTATTTCCTTGTTCCTTAAAAAATCATAGGTCATTTTTTTTATTTCTCTACATATATTTTCAGGCGCTAATATTAAATAAAGATTAAAATATACAAGTGTTCTCACATATTTACAAGAATAAAAACCTAAATAAATGACAAAACAGATATAGGTAGATTTTAAAAAAAAAATAATGACTTGAAAGATAGATAAAAAGAATTTAAAAAACAACAAAGAGAAAAAAAATAAAAAATATCAATTTTAAAATAATCATCAACACAAATTAAAATGTAAATATTTAAGAAAAATTTTAATAGCAGTGGAAATAATAAAAATTTGTGAAACCATAATTATTGTTACAAAAAACTATTCCATAATTTTTTTATTTTATAAAATTTATTACTCATATTTTTATATTTAAATTATTTCAGAGCAATGATAGTAATCCCCCCCCCCCCCCCCCGAAAACCTTGATTATAAATAGCCCGACATATTTAAAAAGAAAAAAACTAACAAATAATCATTATCATTATTTTAAATGTCTTATCAATAATAATTAAAAAATTATAGGGTTAATAATATTAAAAAACAAAATAAATGACTAAATAAAATAAATATTATTAGATTTTAAGAGATTATTTTACTTGAAGGTAAAAAAAGAGAAATTATAATAATTATTATTTTTCAAATGATCACCAATACATATTAAAATTTGGACAATAAATAAAAAAACTTCATAACATTGAAAATAAAGAAAAATTGGAAATAAAAATTAAGAGCATGTATGTATAAATATGGATATAAATAGGAACTTTGTAAGAAGTGTGTATAAAAAATAAAAGAACTAAAATAAAATCCAAGGTTAAAAGTATAAGGGATAAAATAAATGAAAAATATATAATAAATTTAACTTGAAGGGTAAAATTGAAATAAATCCAAACATTGATACAGATGAAATTAAATAATTTACAACAAAACCAGAAATTAAAATAACTATGCCCGAAATGGAACTGAAATCTATAATTAATTTGCACGGAAGACTAAAATTAATAAAAAAATCAAACTCTAATAGATAAAAATTTAAGGATTTATAATAAATTTACATGAAAAGATAAAATTGAAACAAATCAAAACTTTGATACAAAAAATATTAAGAATTTCATATCGATCCGAAAGTTCAAAGAACGGGGATTTAAATGAAACTATAATATATAATCAATTTTAATTGAAAGACACAATTGAAACAAATCAAAACTTATATAATAGCAATAAGGACCATGAAAAACAAATTGAAAATTCAGGGACTGAAATGAATTATCACAAAAAATAGTTGCACTGATGCCACACCAAGGGGAAAAGAAGATCGATAAAAATCATTCTAGACGCTGGTTGAATTTTTTTTGAACACCGGAATACGCCACACGTGTCGCTAGAAACACGCATGAGGGTGGAAACGCACGACACGTCTGACGACTAGCAACAATAAATCAGTGGAAAAAAGAATGAGAAGTTTATAACTTATTGGGACACCCCTCTCAGCTAGACCATGATTTTGTTGTTTTCAGGTGACAAAAGGGTCATTTCACTGTGCAAAGAATATATTAAAAAATGAATAAATCAGTTAACTAGGATGGTCCGGTCCGAGAGTGTGCAATTAGCGCCGAGCCCCTCGATCCAGTAGACTTATTTTTTTTTAGGGATAAATACGTTATTTCACTGTGCAAAAAGAAAAACAATCAGCAAACCAACTGGACTATACCGAACCAACCTGAAAATTGAGCATAACATCAACCATCCACGATGTTTTCTCTCCTGGTGAACAACAAGTGACTCGTGATACGTTTTAGCTGTTTAGATAATATTTTTGAGTATTTTTAGTATGTTTCTTTTAGGTTTTGAGATGTGTTGTTTGAAACTATTATAAAATTATAGAAAATAACTTATGAATATTAATTTAAAATCAATCAAGTATTTAAGTATAAAATTAATAAAAAATCTAAAAAAATGCAATTGAAAGGAAAAGTGGGAGATGGGTTATATATAGAGAGAGACTATTTTGCATTGTTATTAAATTCGACCTGATGGATCAATTTTAAAACTTTTCGACTTGACTCCTTCCTTATCTCAAATTTTAAATCATCTCACATGAGATTTAACTTTAAGTGATCCAACCAGCTTAAAAGGTGCAAAGGAAGCTTGTAAAATCAGTAAAAACATATTTTAGCTTCTAAAAATTCTCAAAATGAACTTTTTTTTTTTTAATATTGAAATATTAATATATTGTATCAACTCGGGAACTTGACTCGCAAAGCACGTGCCCCAACCATGGAATTTGGCTTCAAAACATTATTTTTTTTAAAAAAATAATCTATTTAATGATATGATAACAAAAATAAATGCTTGTAAGAATTGAGCACCAATCAAATTACCGAGATGTTTGTTTGAACTATAATGTTTTCATGAAAAATAAACTAAACTAAACTATAAAATCCAAACCCAAAATTAATAAATTAATAAAGGATGAAAGTGATTAAAAGAATTAGAAAGTAAAATTAATAAATAAAACATAACATAACAGGTTTACAATGGTTGGTGGTTCACTGTGTCTGCCATTCAGTTCTTTTTTTTTTTTTTAGTTTATGCCAATGAAAAGCGAACAATATATAAGTTGCAGAGAATAGGAGAAAGAGACGCATCAATGGTTGGATTCGCGGGCTCATGTGCCCACCACCAATCATAGAAAAGTCGTCTGTAACTGTCTTTAAAAATTATTTCTATTTTTTTTTTATTTAATTTAAATTTTTTTGATGTTTTTAGATATTTTCATGTGTTCATATTAAAAATAATTTTTAAAAAATAAAAAAAATTCAAATTCATAAGAAAATATTAGTGCCTAATTATTATTAATAGATTGCAATAATAATCACTGTGTGAAGAGATCACGTGAAACGAAAAGAGAGACCCGTCATCGAAGCAAGAATCCATCAACTCTGAGTTTGAAGGAGACTGGAGTCAATTTTAAACACTCGAACCAGTTCACAACTTTCAACATGTTGGTGGAATAGTAGGACATGACAGGTACTTTGTGTTTGGACACGTGTTCAATCACTCGATGTTCTTCGAACGAGTTTCAATCAAGCAAGATTATCTGCACCGGACTACACGGGTCTGGTGACTGTTTTTTTTTAATTTTTAAATATAATATTTTTTAGATATCATCAATGTGGAGATATATTTTTGATAAAATAAACTTTATATTAAACAATAAAAACTAAGGGGATGTTACATCAGACAGGAGGGTAAAACATGGGTCCACTCAATTATTCAGTCATTCTAGTGGTGGTGGTGGTAGATGGGCTAACTAGATATGCACATTTTATACCCTTAATTATTCCATCCTCCCATTTTATAACAATTTTCCCAGCATGCAACGAGGTTGCCGATTTGAAGCCCACTCATGGCTACCATCCCCGAGTATCACATATTCCATTCCAGGACCTGCAGATTACTTAGCCGCAGATTTACAGCTTCAGAACATCAAGTGTAACTTACAAGAGGCACAAGAGCATAAAAAGAAACAATAATATGCAGATCAAAACAGGAGGAGAAGTCAGTTTTGAAGGGGGAGAATAGGTTTACCTCAAGAACACGAAACCAAAAGCTAGCCTGAGTGTTTTGGGCACAAAAAAGGTTGGAGAGGTAGCTTACCAGATGGATCTTCCTGAAGAGGCCCAATATCCCGCATTTCCCATTTTTGATTCCAATATGAAAAACTAGCTAGAACCCGCATAAATTCTTGATAGAAAAGTCAAACCAAACAGAGAAAGACTATAGCAGAAGTGTTACTGTGACGGGAGGGGCAGGACAGGGAGGAAGCAGGGCGAGTTCAGTAGAGGAATCCCGGCTCACAGAAACACTTGCCCTCGAATTATGATGCCCTAATAGAATTTCTCCATGCATGCGATGACGATCAGGACAATGTTCTTTATTCCAGGAAGAGGTTGAGATGGCTAAAGAGAGGCAGGCACATCCAGAGAAATCAAAGGGGATCAATAGGTGTAAGGTGAAGATCAAACACAAGGGGAGAAAGAATACTCACATGGACGATTGAGAATGCTTATTTATCAAATGGATGACACGTGGAGGAGACATCTCTGTAGAGTAAAATGACACCGTATCAATTCAAAGGGGATAAAAAGAAGAAGTAACCAGTAGAGATCGAGAGAATATTAAAGAGGAATTGGTCAAATAACATAGCAACAACCCAGGGTCAGTTGCCATCTAGTTAGTAGTTACAATCTCTATTTCAGATAAACTCTAGGAATTCAGTTAATATAATTTGGGAGGATGGGATAGAAAAGGAGGCTGGAATTATTATCATCAATGACGACCACAGTGGGTCACATATAATTAATGATTTGTTTGCTTTTGGGCAGAGAATGGGACTCGGTCGGACCTCAGTGGGTTACTCATAATTAATGGTTTGTTTGTTTTTGGATGGAGAATGTGACTCGTTTTGGGTCACTACGGGTTGCTTTTGCAGATATCTGTTGATTTTTCTCGTGAAGATCTTTTTTAATAGCCCGATAGTATTGTAATCATACCGTAGTTATTAGTTCTATTGTGTTTCGTTCAAAAAATCGAGATAAAATCTATACTATAGCTATTAATTCTGTTCCATTCCGTTAAAAAAACCGAGACAAAACGATATCATTTTTTTCTCGGTTTTAATTCCAGCCCGTTCCGGAAATTTCGGCCAAATTTTGTCCGGAACACCTCGGTTCCATTCTGGGCGTGCCGTTCTGAGTTCAAAATCTATTTTTTTATTTTTGACATCTATATATCAAAATAATTTTAAAACACCAAAATATTTTAAATAAAAAAAATTCAAATTTTAATTATGCTTGTTAAATTAATATATATATATATATAAATATATATATAAAATTAATTATGTATGAACAGTACGACATTAAAACGACACGTCGAAACGTTCCGAAACCGGAATTTTCTATTCCAATTGAAAAACCAAAATGATGACTGAAATAATATTGACAAATATGATCGATTCTCCCCTGTGTCCTTGCATTCTTTTTCTTTTTTCTTTCATCTCTCTTTGTGCTATCTCGTGTATCTTATTTAATAATTTTTTTTACCACGTTTGCTAATTTTGTTATTTTGTCAATTCTTTTTAAAATACTAATAAGCAAAAAAACTGGTGTTAAGTTAATTGGATTTCCAAGTCAGTATTATTATTGTCTATGTTTGATATTGTGATGATTTTTGTATCATTGATTAAAAAATAAGTTTTTAAAAACTATTTATTTAGTTAAAATTGTATTAAGATGAATTTTTGCATATAAAATAAGTGAAAAATAAATCTCTTTAGGGAAAATATTATCTTAGCTTTTTAAAAAAAAATAAAATTTAAAATACAATTTAATATATATATATATATATATACACGAAAAAAAAAGAAAGAGAGAGAGATAAACTTGGAGGACTTCGCTTGTTTATAAGCCGTCTTTTGGCATGATTGAAATTGTCACAAACAAGCCTCGGAAGCACTTTTCCAAAAACTTCATTTCATTGCTGGTCAAAAAAACTTTCAGAACGACGAAATCATCCAAACGGGGTCTCCTCAGTAGTCAGTTGCAGTCTACGCAACGACAACAGTAACGACAACATAAATGAGAGGTGAGAAAAATAACAGAGAAAAGAGAACATAAAAAATGGAGGAAGAAGGCATCTTTTTCTTTCCGTGAGTTTTGGTTCCTGGGGAGTGCGAGATAGACACGCGGTGTGAGAAGGGACCCACCCTTTGGGTGTTGTTGGATGGTACTGTTGCTCTCTCTCTCTCTCTCTCTTCTCTAACTCCACTCCACTTTTTTTTTTTTTTTTTTACTTTCATGTCCTGGTAAGTAAAAGCAGAGGTCGTTGATTGCTTCTATCTTTGTATGTACTATATACCTCACCTTACCATTCCCACATCTCTTCTACATCATCGTCGTCGTCATTGTCCCAACTTTTCGCTCACTTGTCTTCACTTTCCGGCAACAAGTCCGATCTGTTTTCTTTCTCTTCAGACATGATTATTAAATTACTTCCTGGCAAGTGAAGTTTTTTTGCGTACTTTTCTGTCTATGGTTGATTCAATTGAGGAAATTCTAGAGCTGGAATTGGGCTAAGGGTTTTTGGTTATTTTTTAAGTCGGTCTTGGAGGGATAGGTAGTTTGATTAACGGTTAATCTGGTATGTGGGTTGCGGTTAACTGGAATCATGGTTGCGTGGGTGTGGTTTTTTTGTACTTTTGGGGAAAAAGCGACGCTGATTAGGTGTAATTTTCATTTAAAGCTTTCATCTTTTTTGGTGTAGTTTATCTGGGGTTTTGCTGTTTTTCTATTTAGTTGTCAGTGTTGGTTCAGTTTGTGAAATTTTGGATCTTTTGGGTTCTCGTTATGGAGGCTAGATTTGGAGGTGAAGCTCATCATTTCTATGCTACGGCCCCCTCCGAAATGCGGACAGCAGGGAAGAGAGCTGTAGAATGGGATTTGAATGATTGGAAATGGGATGGCGATCTTTTTATTGCAAGCCCCTTGAATCCGGCACCATCAACCGGTATCAGTAGGCAATTTTCCTCTCCTGGGGTCGGGACAGGAATTCTGGTTACCGGTAATTCGTCCAACAGCTCATCCTTGTGCTCCGATGAAGTGAATCTGGGAGCTGAGAAAGGAAAGAAGGAATTGGAAAAAAGGAGAAGGGTTGTTGTCATTGATGATGATAATTTGAATGATCAAGAAACTGGTGGCCTTAGTTTGAAGCTTGGTGGTGAAAGGGATGCAGGGAATTGGGAGGGAAGCATTGGAAAGAAGACTAAATTAGTTGGGAGTGGCTCGAGCCGTGCAGTTTGTCAGGTGGAGGATTGTGGGGTTGATCTGAGCAATGCCAAGGACTATCACAGGCGGCATAAGGTTTGCGAGATGCATTCCAAGGCTGGCAAAGCTCTCGTGGGAAATGCTATGCAACGTTTCTGCCAGCAGTGCAGCAGGTATGTGTTTAAGTGTTCGATGCTCTGATCTTTATTGGTTATTTACTGCCCTGCTATAACAGGTACTAGAACAGTTAGATATTATGAACATAAATAGTAATATCATATACATAATTTGGATGGCCAATTGGTGTCTGAAAAATGTTAATTATAACTACAGAGATTTTTTATTTCGGGAAACTTATGGTGGTTTTCGGTCCCATATATTCCTCCAAAACTATTCTTGTAAACGATGCCATGTTAACTATATTGCAGGTTTCATGTCCTTCAAGAGTTTGATGAAGGAAAGAGAAGTTGTCGTAGACGTCTGGCTGGCCATAATAAAAGGAGGAGGAAGACAAATCCTGATGCTGTTGGTAATGGAAGTTCGATGAATGATGATCAGACCAGTGGCTATCTATTGATAAGTCTCTTGAGGATACTCTCAAACATGCATTGTAAGGAACTTCATGCTTTTCCTATTTGAACTTATCGGAATTAATTCCTCGAGGATTCCCAGTTGGTCCATTGATATTACCTTGATTTCCTGTTTTGTTTTGTAGGCTTCATTTGCTCCTCTAAACCCTGTATTATCTCATTGGTTGAGTAACGTGTATTTGATATTTAATAATTCTCTCCTTTTTGAACTGCAGCCAATAGGTCAGACCAGACAATTGATCAGGATCTGTTATCTCATCTTTTAAGGAGCCTTGCAAGCCATGGCCTTGAACATGGAGGAAGAAACATCTTTGGACTATTGCAGGAACCTCGGGATTCTAGCACATCATTTGGAAATTCAGCAATAGATTCAAATTTACTCTCAAATGGTGAAGGCCCCTCAAAGCCTTTAAAACAGCATCTATCAGTGCCTATTTTGGGGATGCCACAACAAGTTAAGCGTTTGCATGATGCTAATGGTGCAAACATACAGACCACATCTTCCTTGAAACCTAGCATTCCAAACAACTTTGCAACATATTCAGATGTTCGAGAGAGTACAGCAGGACAGGTCAAGATGAACAACTTTGATTTGAATGACATTTATATTGACTCAGATGAGGGCACTGAAGATGTAGAGAGATCACCTGCTCCTGTGAATGCAAGGACTAGCTCTCTTGATTGCCCTTCATGGATACAACAAGACTCCCGTCAGTCAAGTCCTCCTCAGACAAGTAGAAATTCGGATTCAGCTTCTGCACAGTCACCTTCTAGTTCCAGTGGAGAAGCTCAGGTATACTGGCACCAAGAAATGTTGATTTCTTGTATTTGTCCCTAAATTTATATTTCACCATGCAGATGAAGCATATGTTCTGTCTTTTGACTTTCATCAGTAAACATTTTTCTGTTTTCTACCATTCAGAGCCGCACAGATCGAATTGTTTTTAAATTATTTGGGAAAGAACCAAATGATTTTCCCTTTGTCTTGCGTGCCCAGGTACTAAAAAATTTAATATGTTCAGCGCTGCTGTTTGATGTTTCTTTCCTTACAAAATATGATTCTTTGAAACGTTTGGGTTTTCAGATTCTGGACTGGCTATCTCATAGTCCCACTGATATTGAAAGCTACATTAGGCCTGGCTGTATCATTCTGACCATTTATCTTCGTCAGCCTGAGGCTGCATGGGAGGAAGTAAGCTTCATTCACTCTGATCATTGTAATTGATCCAAACTTCCCCAGACAACATTTGTGGTCTTACAATTTAATTTTCCTCTATATAGCTTTGCTGCGATCTTGGCTCCAGTCTGAGCAGGCTTCTGGATGTATCAAACAACAGTTTCTGGAGAACTGGATGGGTCTATATTAGGGCGCAACATCAAATAGCATTTGTTTATAATGGTCTGTTGCCTTTGATTGTCCAAGTAATTTAGAAATCTAGAAGTTTAGTACTGACAAGACTTATGAATGAAATATTGTGAATTTTGTACTGCAGGTCACGTTGTTGTTGATACATCCTTACCTCTCAGAAACAACAACTGTAGCAAAATTTTAAGTGTCAAGCCAATTGCTATATCTGCATCTGAGAAAGCTAATTTTCTTATTAAGGGCTTCAACTTGTCTCGGCCTGCTACAAGGTGATGATGGTTTTCACAAGACATAGAATTGTATAAGAAGTTTTTGTTTCCTATGTTTTGTGTAGTCTCTTTTTTTTTTATTGTGTTGGTTTAATGTGCTTAGAAGCTACCTTTATGCTTTGCACTTCTGCTTTTCAGATTACTCTGTGCGGTAGAAGGGAATTATTTGGTTCAAGATAATGCTCAAGAGTTGATGGATGGCGATGGTAGCATCAAAGGTCATGATGAGGTCCATTGTGTGAACTTTTCTTGCTCTATCCCCGCATTGACTGGAAGAGGATTCATTGAGGTGTTGCCTTCTGCTTCTCGTGTCAATCCTGTTTTTTTTATATCCTTATTTATTCAGCATTGGATAAATGATAGTTTTGAATATATGATTTTTATTCTTGTTTCCACCGAATACATGTATTTATTAAAGTGGAGCTCAAACAAGTGAGATATATCTGGGTTGATTTGGGTCTAACTTCATTAATATATCAAGGAGATTATCAACTAGATGAATCAATGCTTGTCTGGAGCAAACTTCATTGCTATCAAGGACAATTCTTTCTTGAACCTGTATTTTAAATTAATCCCTATGTTGAGTCATCTCAATTCCTTAGTATTTTCAAGCAGTTGCAAATGTGCTATTGCAGAATACTTTTACTTTTTGAATATGCCTCTCTGAATGCTAAGTTCAATCTTTTCTTTATCCAGATCGAAGATCATGGCTTTAGCAGCAGCTTCTTTCCTTTCTTAGTTGCAGAGGAAGATGTATGCTCAGAGATATGCACACTTGAGGGTGTGTTGGAGTTTAATGAAACAGATGCAGATTTTGGGGAAACTGCAAAAATGGAAGCCAAAAATCAAGCGATGGACTTTGTTCATGAAATGGGCTGGCTCCTTCACAGAAGCCAGCTAAAGTCTAGATTGGGCCACTTGAATCCTAGCATGGATCTCTTCCCTTTGAGAAGATTCAATTGGCTCATGGAATTCTCCATGGACCATGAATGGTGTGCTGTTGTGAGAAAACTCTTGAACATACTGCACAATGGAGTTGTTTGTACTGGAGACCAGTTGTCTCTGAATGAAGTATTATCAGATATGGGTCTCCTTCACAGGGCAACGAGGAGGAATTCTAGATCTCTTGTGGAGCTCCTATTAAGATTTGTTCCTGATAAATTTGGATCCACAGACAAGGCACTGGATGGTAGAAACCATGAGAGCATTTTGTTTAGGCCAGATGTCATAGGCCCTGCTGGTTTGACACCTCTTCACATTGCAGCCGGTAAAGATGGTTCTGAAGATGTGCTGGATGCATTAACTGAGGATCCTGGAATGGTAATTTTTTTTCTTCTAATAAACTAATTTCTGGACCTTGTGAGGAGAGTGTTCTCTTAAGTTTTGCATTTATACTCTGGCATGAATATTTGTATTTTATGTGTCTCTTCAGTCTGGATCACCGTGTTCTTAGTTATGTTGTCACAGCAATAATCAGTGTTGGCAATTGAAATATAATCGAATCTTTTTTGTTTGTTTGATTGCTAACCTAAGTTGATGAGTAGGATCTCTTTAGATGGAGGAGTTAATCAGGAGGTGTTGGTTTAGCTATATGTTCCCCTCATTTTATATTGTTCCTCGAGTTCTCTTTTTAATTCAATTTAGCGATGATAGATGATGTCTTGAAGTGAAATCTTGCTTCATTTGATTGTTTTATATTCTGGCATTGCTGTGTAAATGAGTGGTAAATTCTGTTTTTAATCTCAACTATGTGTTCACTCACTAAAGTCGCTAAAAGATGATTTTTTTTTAAATAATAATAATGGAAGGGGGTTGCTTTTGTCACGCTGCAGCCACGGGATCATCCCACAACTGCTAATTTCAGTGTGAAGAGGCCTTTAATATAGCGGTCTTATTATCATTCCACTTTAGGTTTAGGTTTAGGTTTAGGTTTAGGTTTATATTACTTGTCTTTATTTTGCATAGCCGGAGGATGGTTTTCCATTCCTCACTGTGCCTTCACTTGTTTTCTGTTTCCTTTTCTTTCTTTTTTGTTTTTAATTCAATGTCCGGACAGGAAGCAATTTTTTATTTTTAGCAGCAGTCAATGAATAACATCTTGGAAATTGAACCCAAGACTGCTTCTCAATCACTGTTAAATATCTGGCAGGGATTTATAGTTTGTCTTCGTTTTATAGAAGACTTAACTCTTATGGTACATTTCAGGTGGGTGTTGTAGCCTGGAAGAATGCTCGTGACAGCACAGGCTTCTCGCCGGAAGATTACGCCCGCCTGCGTGGTCACTACTCATACATCCATCTGGTACAAAAGAAAAGCAAGAGAGAAGCTGTCGGGCATGTGGTGCTTGACATCCCCAGCAATCTTTCAAACAGCACTGTTACCATTAACGAGAAGCAAACTGAAGGACTGACCAGTGGCTTCGAGATCGGACATACAGAACCGAGACCTGTTCAGCGCAACTGCAAGCTTTGTAGTCAGAAGGTGGTTTATGGAACAGCCAGGAGGTCTCGTCAAGTGTACAGGCCCGCAATGCTATCGATGGTGGCAATTGCCGCGGTTTGTGTCTGTGTGGCTCTCTTGTTCAAGAGTTGTCCTGAGGTACTGTATGTTTTCCGTCCCTTCAGGTGGGAATTGTTAGACTACGGAACAAGCTGAGGCCCCATTAATGATACCCCATTGCTATGGCATATGATAGGTGTTTGTATTATTTTGTGTGCATTTAGACTGTAAAGCTGAGATTCCTTGTATAACCATTGACCCGGACATGCAAGGTTCAGATTCAGTCATGTTATTGACATATTTATACTATCCACGTCAACTTTCAGCAGTAATTATAAGCCTTGTGAGGTGGTGGGCATTGTATGAATTTTAATCTCCTTCATTTCCTCATTTTAGTACCCCAATAAAGAGAGATTAAGAGAAGTTTCCTGTGTTCTCCCTTCATTCCCATCAATCCATGCACTCAATTTTGTGGATGAACGGCAAAACATAACACACATGAAGGATACGGAAAAGAAATAATGGATATGATTTTGGACTCGAAACAGAGGCCAACAATACAAGCATAGATATATTGTTAACACGGGCGCAAAGTAATAAAACGAAAATTTATTATATGGCTACCGAATTACTTTTTGGTGCAATCGGTTGGCTTGAAAGACAGGGACTTCCCTTGAATGTTATATCCTACCAAGAAGTTCATTTGTGCAACGTTCCCGTAGATTGAGATTCCTGATGCGGTAGGGGCGAAGGCTAAGCACACAACATCGTCTGAAACTTGAATGAAGGTGTTAATGGATTGAAGTTTCACATCCGCACCAGTGAAATGTGCAGTGATTGCCGGAACCTTGAGATCAGAAGTAGCACTATAACAAACACTCAGGGACCCACTTGGGTCCTCAGCACGCTGTCCATGAACTTGATTGCCTACCGCTGTTGAAAAATCGGAGAAGAAATCATCTGGAACAATCGTCAAGGTTGTGCCTGAATCAATGATGATGTTTCCCTCACCGGTTGCCGAAGAAGAACCACCGAATTCGATTCTCTCATTTCCAACACTCATGGCTTCCAGAGTTAAAACGTAGAAGGTGGACGTGGTTTCTGATGATAATAGTGGGGTAGACTGAACTCCAGGACCTGAAACGGCAGCGCTGCCACCAAAGTTTAGTTTGCTCGAGTTTCCAGCTCGGGAGGAAAATGGCACCAGACAGTAGGAGAATTTGCCACCGACTGAAGAGCCCATTTGAGAAATAAGGGACAGTGGACCGGCTCCAAGGCCAACGATGCCTGAACCTTTCTCACTGAACGTTCCGCCATTATCGTGTCCACAACCAATGACAGTTTTAGGGAAAGACACTGGACTGCCTGTTGTGGAATCCAAAGTGATCGTGTCAGAAGCAACATTTCCCATGGTGTACGATTGATCACCATAAGAATACTGGTATTGGCAAATATCACCAGAGCAACTACTTTGCTCCAGCAATCTGCATTTCCTTGCGTCACAAGAAAAATCTCTATAAGTTTTGGAAGACTTCGGATCAAAAAGAGGATCCACTTGTTTGTAACATCTCTCGCATGGCTTGCACTGTGTCCATATCAGATCACTTCCTGTATCTGCTATACCCATAATCTTAAAAGGCGGTGTCCCCACGGATAAACTCATGAGGTATTCACCTCTGTTAGATGTAACGTCAGATTCAGCCGCTTCAGGAGAGACCGAAGCAGCAGCGG
Organism: Salix exigua; assembly: GCA_032356905.1. NCBI lineage: Eukaryota > Viridiplantae > Streptophyta > Magnoliopsida > Malpighiales > Salicaceae > Salix > Salix exigua. Next base: position 7,096,901 of record CM063601.1, read on the forward strand.
CTGGATCAAAGTGGTGGACACGACTAATGGATCGACGCAAAGCATTGTTGATACGCTGGAGATCAGTCTCTTCAGAGTTGTAAAGGGGGGACAGTGGTGAATCGCGGTGGATTAGGTCCACGGTGAAGCCTACTCTGTGGGCACAGATGCAGCCAAAGCTAGAAACACACAGAAGTGCAATTGCTAGAGGAAAAGAGAGAGGAGATTGAAAATCCGCCATTATAGGAATAGACGTCGAGGATGTTTGCTTGATGGATTCAAGGTGGGATTGGGCTGTATAAATAACTACAGATTCTGATCAACGTAATTATTGCCTTCCTATATTTATCCGGATGCATGCAAGGAATGTTTTTGGAGTTCGTATCTTGGATGGATTTGATGCATATTAACTCGTATTTCCATTAAATATTCATTGATTCTTCGGCTGGCATGGACTTTCCCTTTACAATCCTTTCACCTTGCTAATAAAATCCTTAGGTGAATCGTACGTATTTGAGTATAATTCAAACTTCTATACATGGTAATAACTACCCTTTGCTTGAATTTGACCCATCCCCTTCCTTTCTGAGGTCTAATTAATGTAAGAATCTCTTCGCCATGAATGTATTAATTTGATTTTTGAACATAGCCTCCCCACCTTTTCGAGAGGAGTACGTGGCAACCATGCATTGGCTAAAACCAATTTAATAATAGTCTGTTGATTTAGCCAAGTTCATGCTCATCATTAACTGGATGTTCTGTCAAGTTCAAGGAAAAGAAACGCTAATTTTTTACTCCGTAATTGAAGGCTGTTTCTTAATTTTTGGTAAGGTGAATTGTATTAAGGCCTCGTTTGTTTGCTGGAAAGTGGTTTTTTTTTGGAAAGTGAATTCCGGAGAAAGTGAATTCCTGAAAAATAAATTCCTAAAAAGTAAATTCCTGAAAAGTGAATTCCGATGTTTGGCAGTGTTATGAAAAATAAACTGAAAAACACTTTTCAGTGTTTGTTTGTGTTATGGAAAATGAACTGAAAAATAATTTATTAATAAATTAATTTTTTTTCAAGTTTATTAAAATAATGAGGAACAAATCTTACAAATTAAAAAGTTGAATGAGAATGAAATTGAAAAAAAATATAATTTCATAAATTATCTCAAATAAAATAAATAAAGATCAAATCTAAAAAATTAAAAAAAAATGAAAGGTGAATAAATTAAAATAATAATAATTAACATTTCATAAATTATTTCAAATAAAATAAGTAACAATAAAAAAATGAGGACCAAATTTGATAGATAAAAAATTTCAATAAAAAAATATAAGAAAAAAGCAAATAGCAATTATAAAAATAAGGACCAAAATTAATATAAAAATTAAATTTTAAGATATGGAATTGAAAAATAAATATTCAAAATAAATTATATATAGCAATCAAAAGTTTGAGGATCAAATTTGATATAATCATCAAATAATGATATTTCTAAATTTTTCACAACTTCTGGAAAGTGTTTTACGCCCAAATTTTCCAGAAAACACTTTCCTGAAAACCAAGTCAAATTCTTCTTTGACTGGAAAGTGTTTTCCGTTGACTAACTTTCCGGAATGCAAACAAACACAGGAAAGTTTGGAAAGTGGTTTCCCGGAATTCACTTTCCGAGAAACAAACACAGCCTAAGACTAAAAAGGAGAATTAACCTTGTGATGTTATATCATTAATATTCGTTGAGATAAGACTAAAATTAATTATCCTTTTCTTCTTCTTCTTTTATGGTGATTTGAGAATTATTTTTGTATTAAAAAATCAGAGCAGAAAAAAGAAAGGATATATATATTTATTCTAAGTATTTAATAAATAAGTATATTATATAATATGCTTAATATACTGCTCTTCTTACATGTATGCTTAAGCAATAAGGTTTGGTTTGCTTGTTTATTTTATATGTGATTATATGCTTGTTTGCTTTCTATTATAAGGTTAAACTTTTGAATTTACAAATAAATGTTGACTGAACTAAGTTATATTTTGGAGTTGTCCAATCACACAATTCTAGTTCCCAAAGACATTACTTTTTTTTTTGTAAAAATCGAGGCATTAAACCCTACTAAATTAAACGGGGAATAGTAGACCCAATCAGGTCGTAATACAACAAAGTGTAAACTCCTACCGGAGGATCCTCTAGCACATCAGACTCTTTATCTAACAAATCCCTTGTTATCCCATAATTAGCTAACCAATCAGCCACACTATTGGCCTCTCTATAGACATGGAAGCTTTTAACCTCCCAGTCTCTACCCAATATACCCTTAATTTTCATGACTAAATTGAAATTTCTTTCAATGCTCACTGTATCCCCATTTATAAGCCCAATTACAACCCGAGAATCAGACTCTAAAATAATCTTTCTATATCCCCTATCCCAAGTAAGTTGTAAACCAACATAAACAACCCATAATTCAGCTGTAACCGAAGAACAACTCCCATTATTTCTCGCAAAATCCACTATCCAAGACCCCATCTTATCCAAAGACATGACTTGAAATCTAATTAAATGTAAAGCTCGTTTACTTTTGATTAAGATTTTGTTGGGATTTAATTTATGGCATGAATTATTTGAATAAATCATGGATAATTATTTAACATGAAATATTAAAATAATTTAAATAAATCATGGATAAATAATAAATTAATCTTAGATAATAATTAGTTGACATGTTCCGGTGAAACCCTAAATCCTATAAAAACTTTACTCACATGAAAAAAAAAGTTGCTTTTGTAGCTTATTACCAGCAAGATGAAGATTTTTTTTTTGTATAAACCACGAGATATTTCAGGCATTGGTTTGAACTAATTCATGCTCACACCAACCACACATGGGTAAGGTTTGGAGTTGATAATCGATCAAAAAACACCCAGGTTAGGTTTTTAGAGGGAAAGTGAAATATGCAAAGTGTGCTTAAGGCATAAACCCACACAAGTGCACGTGGATTGGGCCCGTGTTTATTGTAAATTAATTTTTTTAAAACCACAAAGATTATTTTTGTCAGCCCGTCTTTTGTTCACTCCAACTTATTAATTCATCATAACAATTAACGAAATAAAAAAAGAAGATAATTAATCGTGAATATGATACAGATAAGCTGATTAAGATATCTCACCAAGAACGAATTAAATCACTATATATTAAAGCTTATACTAAAATATTCTCACTATATATTAAAGCTTATACTAAAATATTCTTAACATTACAATGTGGTGAATTGTCAAAGCATTGCAAGTCATTATATTAAATTTCTTTCGCTATTTTAATGCTCTTTATATTTATCTTCACACTGTTTTTTATGCATCATAATTTTATTTTTTTAATTAATTGATTTATTTGACTTTAATGTTTTTTCTTAGAAATTTTTTTTATTATAGACCGGCTTACACCCACCATGCTAAGTCTGTCTTTTTCTTCAAACAAGATTTTTATAGGGCAAACCGATTCAAGAACACAATCTCTCTCGACCACCGATCGAATCATCTTATAGTAGGAAGAGCGTATAGAAAAGAGAAGAAAAGGAGGAAGACAACGCATCAACCACAGCTTGCTAAATTCGCTATAACATATTATTATTTTTTTATTAGAGACTAATATAAATTATATCTAAAAATCTCTTATTTAATAGCTTAAAATCTTAGAGGAGATGGTTCATATCAGAGTGTTGTTGATCTAACTATTACAAGATCAAATCTCACTATTCTTATTTTATTTGAATAAAATTAAGCATAAAATAATATAAAATTATATATAAATTATTCAAAGAATCTTCACTTCAAAAATATGATAAAAAATAATATAAATTATATAATAAAATCTCACCGTATAGTTTAAATTTGCATAAGAGATCCAGGCCACCATCAGGACTTCCTTTCCACCGGAGCACAGTGCATTGATTCTGCTTTTATCAGTACCTTTGGGACTTTTTCAAAGCTGTTTTATCTTCTCCTTTCTTCCACTTTTTCCTTGCTAGCCAGGCAATCCTTTTGGAACATGGCTCTCCTGTCACCATGGCCTCGTTTACATTTTAATCATCTGTATCGCATTTTGTATTTTTATCGGTATAAATATACTCTCCCCGTCAACGCCGATAACTCATTCAAACTTCCTGGCAGCTCTAGCAATATAACCAAGATGGAGATTGCAAAGTATCCCCTGGCCTATGCTTTGCTTCTTTGTCTTGCTGTTTCTGCAGGTCTTACATGTTATGCTATATGTTTCTTTTCATTTCAAATTTAACTTGTTCCTTACTTGTAAATTGTATGTCTCCCACCATGCAGGGTCACGATCCTACGGCTATGGAGGAGGCCAGTACCAGATCAGGGTAAAGGACATGCAGTGTATCTGTGATTGGGCCGTAGCATTACACCAACCCTTTATTTCCCCTCTCGTGAGTCTTAATGAATCAATAAAATGTTTTATACTTATTTGTAGGGAGATGATGTTCAGGGCAGGTGGTGCATTGCTAAGCCATCGGCATATAATTTCGAGCTTTTGCGCAACCTGGATTACAGCTGCGGGCAAAATGGAGTGGAATGTAGGCAAATTCAACCAGGTGGCAGCTGCTTTCGTCCAGACACTGCCTTTGGGCATGCCTCCTACGCCATGAATCTCTTCTTCAAGGCTGCGGGAAAGCACCCATGGGATTGCCATTTCAATGGCACTGGCATTGTTGTTACTTAGGACCCGTGTAAGTCTCCTGTTGAAATTCTTGTCCTTGAGCATTCAATTCGTCCCTGTAATTGAGTAACAACTGATCAGCACAGGAACAAATCTTCATGTTTTTTGCAGCCTTTGGTGCCTGCACCTATCCCCTGTGATGCTAGGAGAGCTCGAGACAAGAAGGGCCTTCTTATTTTTTAGTAGTTTGAATAATTTCTGGTTAAAGGATCCAAAATTATGATTTCCCATCTTCAAATGGGTAAAAGAGAGAGTCTCGTTTTGAGAAACGGCGATGAATGGTGTCAATGCACCCCTGTGACTTCAACTATCTTCTTATTTATATTTTCAAAGTTCATTTTTTTTCTCCTTTTGGAAAATGAAAAAACATAGGCTGCTCGGATCTGTTCAGGTTGAAGACAACATTTTTCGCAAAGCTTTAAAGCACACAAGTTTTCTCCACAGATTACGTTTTATTTTTTAATTTTTTAGTTTATTTTCAAAAAAAATAAAATTATCGAGACACCCCACTAACAATTCATGGTTTTTGTTTTATTTGAAAGTATTATGATTATTGTACTATGCACAGAAATGAAAAAAAATAAAAATATCTTTGATACAATTACATTATTTTAAACACATTTTACATAATAAAATAAATATATAAAAAATAATATATATTTTTAAAAGTTCTACGATGCCGCACGCGTCTTTTGAAATATGCATGAGCTTTGACATTAACGTCGTGCCCACAACACCCGACAGAAAATATAATTAAAAATTAGTAAATTACCAATACATCCCTATAACCACCTTTTGGATTTTATCTTACAGGGGGTATATACATACTTATACAACTCGTGACGCGCATCAGCTGAGTAGGACACCTCGATTATAAAAAAAAAGTCCGAGGATTAGTCATGGTGTGCTTAAGCTCATCCAAAAACTCCGGTTATAAAAAAATATATAAATGAAAAAAACCAAACAAACAAAAAAAAACAAAAGCTTAAGTTGGCCCAGAGACACCGGTTATAAAAAAATATAAGTGAAGAAAAAAATATAAACATTAAAGCACTGTAGCAATCCATATTTAAAAAAAATCAGTCTAGGAATTAGTCGTGGTGCTCTCAAGCTGGATCGGAGATCCCAGTGAAAAAAATATAAGTGAATATAAAAAAGTATAAGGAAAAAAATAGTAAATTGGTTCGGGTATTAGTCGTGGTGCGTCCAAGCTGGCATGGACACCCTGATTATCAAAAAAACAAATTTGGTCCGGGGAGTGGTGGTGGTGCGCTTAAGCTTGCCCGGAGATCCTGGTTATAAAAAAAATATATAAGTGAAAAAAACAAAAAAAATAAACGTGAAAGAATTGTAGCAATCCATATTGTTTTTAAAAAAATTGTGCTTAAGCTGACCCAAAGACCTTGGTTATAAAAAAAATGTATAAGTGAACAAAACAAAAATATAAGAAAAAAAGGAAAAAAAATATACTAGCGAGAAAGCACTTTTAGAAGAAGAAAAAAGTGGGTCTAGGGATTGTCGTGGTACGTATAAGTTGGCATGGACACTGTGGTTATAAAAAAAAAAATTAGATCTGAGGATTAATCATGGTGCTCTTAAGCTAGCTCGGACACCCTAATTAAAAAAACAAAAATAATATAAGTGGAAAAAGAAAAAATATATATAAAAAAGTATAACATGCAAAAAAATGTTTTGGGAAAAAAAAATATAATAAGAAAAAATAAAAATAAAACATAATAAGGAAGAAAAAAAAAGCAAAAAAAAGAAGAAGCAAAAAACATGGAAAAAACATTGTAGCGGGGAAAGCATTGTTGCAATCAACAATGCTATGTGTGGGGAGTTTCAGTGCTTTCCCCATACCATTTACAATCCCTATTGTTTTTTTTTTAAATCGGTCCAGGAATTAGTCGTGGTGTGTTTAAGTTGACCCAGAGACCCGAGCTATAAATATTTTTTGGTCCGGGCATAAGGAAAAAATATGTATAAGTGAACAAAAAAAAGTATAAGAAAAAAAAATTAAAAAAATAATAAATTGGTCCAAGGATTATTCGTGATGCGTGCAAGCTAACCTGAAGACCTTGGTTATCAAAAAACAATTTGGTCCGGGGATTAGTTGTGATACGCTTAAGGTGGGTCATAGAGCATAGTTATAAAAAGAATATATAAGTAAAAAATAAAATAAAAAAGCTTAAGCTGGCTTAGAGACCATGATTATAAAAATATATATAAGTTAAAGAAAAAAATAAGCGTGAAAGCACTGTAGCAATCCATATTGTTTTAAAAACAAATTCTTTCTGGGAATTAGTCGTGGTGTACTTAAGTTGGCCCGTAGACCCCGATTGTAATAAAAAAAATATAAGTGAACAAAACAAAAGTATAAGAAAAAAGGAAAAACATATATCAGCAGGAAAACACTTTAGAAAAAAATGGGTCCGAAGATTAGTTGTGGTATGCATAAGCTGGGCTGAACACCCTAGTTATAAAACAAAATTGGATACGGGGATTAATTATGATGCACTTAAGCTAATCCGGACACCCCGATCATAATATATATATATAAGTGCAAAAAGAAAAAAATTAAAAAAAAGTATAATCAAGAAAAAAAACTATAAAAAAATTAGATCCGAGAATTAACTGTGATGTGCTTAAATTAGCCCAAACACCCCGATTAAATTAGCTCAAACAACCTGATTATAAAAAAAACAAATAAAATTATATATAAGTAAAAAAACGGAAAAGAACTTTAACCATAAAAAATATTTCATGAAAACAAATCAGAAAAAAAAAACAAAAAAAAAACAAGAAACGAAAAAAAAAACATAATAAAAAAAAGGAAAGCCACAATGCTTTGTCGGTTTAGCTATTTCTTTAATGGTAGAGGGGGGTCAAAAAATTCTACGATTGCATCTCAATAGATTGGCCTATGTTTTGCTAGCGAGTAGAGATGTGTGGTGACTTGGGAAACCACTCACGATTCATTAAATAGATGTCAATCGCGATAGGTGGACAAAAACAATTCTAAATTTAAAATACAATGTATATTGTGTACTATTTAAAAAAAATATTAATTTGATGATATATTTAAAATATCAACATTGTAATATACTGAGTTGAATAAATTAATATATTAATTTTTCCAATAAGTTAATATATTAAATTTATTATTTAATTATAAAACTGTAAAAACTCTCTCTATAAAAAAAATATCTGTCTGGGAATATAATGCGTCTGTTTGACAAGTATTTGAAAAGTGATTGTTGAAAAATTGTTTTTTTCTGTTTTAAATTAAATTATCATTATTTTCAGGTTATTTTGATATTATAATATATAAAAAATAAAAATAAAATATTATATTAATATATTTCTAAATAAAAATCACTTTCAATAACCAACAACCAACAGAAATCATTTACAAACACTCCAGTACATATCATTTATTAAAAATATCCTTTTTTTAAAGCACTTACTGTGCTATTTTATATATATATATATATATATATATATATATATATATATATATATATATATATTCCTGAAAGTCGACGAGGTCACGATACAATATCAGAAACCTACACGCGTCGGGTTTTGGATAAGTATGGTATGGAGAGTAATTTGAGATTTAAGTGGAGTTAATGAAATTCATCACACCGATCTCCTTGTGACATGAATGAGGTCAGTATAGGATCTTCAGGGAAGCCAGTTATGGAGATTCCTCTTTAAGAACTGATGGCATGATCCAGCTGATAGGCATTACGTGTCATCACAGAAAGAGAGAACCTATCATATCATCCTGAAAACTGAAAGGAAAGCCATGCCAATCAAATTGCAGACACGGTCTTAATTGAAAACAGAGAGAGTACAATGATTTGTCTCGTCCAAGAACACATTGCTACATTTTGCTGCTACTCTGCAGCTATCTCGTGCAAGCTTAACAGGCATTTGTTACTTCCATTGCCGTCAATTCAACCAAAATTATCACATTTTTTCACACCACCGACACTGGAAAAAAAAACAGATAGAAAAGGAAGGGTAAATGAATAGGGTATCGTAGTGTATGAGATGTGACCATGGCAGAGAGCTAATGACTATAGACCAGCAGAAAGATAGCAAGCCAAATTATTCAGCAGGTACAGGCATCGAACTATAGAGGGATATGATAAATCACTCAAGCTTGGGGCTTCTCCCATTTGAGGGGCTTGACAACCTCCCAGGTGAAGTCTGGGTCGTCCCTTCCGAAATGTCCGTATGCAGCTGTCTTCAAGAACCTGTTGCCACCCCTCTTGAGATCAAGGTTGATGGTCATCATTCCAGGCCTAAAGTCGAAGCTCTCCTTCACAATCTTCAGGATCTCCTTGTCAGGAATTTTTCCAGTGCCATAGGAGTCCACAAAGACTGACAAAGGCTCGGGCACACCAATAGCATAGGAGACTTGCACAATGCACCTACGAGCAAGACCATTTGCTACGATGCTCTTGGCAGCCTGCCTAACAATGTAAGCACCGCTTCTATCCACCTTAGTCGGGTCCTTCCCTGAGAAAGCACCACCACCATGGGCTCCCCAGCCACCGTAGGTGTCAATAATGATCTTGCGTCCAGTGAGACCTGCATCACCATGAGGGCCACCAATAACAAAACGGCCTGATGGGTTTAGGTGGAAGATAGTTTTCTCATCAAGGTACTTCTCAGGGATGACAGGCTTGATGACATGCTCCTTTAGATCAGCAGCAATTTCATCATTTGTGACGGTCTCGTCGTGCTGAGTGGAGATGAGAACCGTGTGGACGCGGACAGGGACCATCGCACCGCTGTCATTGTAGTATTCAACAGTAACTTGAGTCTTGCCATCAGGTCTTAGCCAAGCGCAGGTTCCATTCTTCCTCACCTCGGTGAGGCGAGCCCCGAGCTTGGTGGCAAGTACATGGCTCAAAGGCATATACTCAGGGGTCTCATCGGTGGCATAACCAAACATATGGCCCTGGTCACCGGCACCAATCTCCTCCGGCCGCTTGGTAAAGTGACCGTGAACACCCTGGGCAATATCAGGGCTCTGCTGCTCAATGTTAACCAAGACTTTGCACTTGTCGGCGTCAAGACCAACATCATCAGAAACAAATCCAATGTTACGGCATGTGTCACGAACAATCTTTTCATAGTCTATCTTGCCCTTGGTGGTGATCTCTCCAAAGACCATAACCATGTTGGTCTTCGTACATGTCTCGCAAGCAACCTTGCTGTCTGGGTCCTGCTCAAGGCAGGCATCGAGCACCGCGTCAGAGATCTGATCGCATAGTTTGTCGGGGTGGCCCTCGTTCACTGACTCAGATGTGAATAGAAAGGTTTCCATTTTCTCAAGCTGCACATCACAAAAGACCTCTTAATATGGTGGCATGTGGCAACTGTGTACTTTATTACCATGGCAGGCAAAATTCCATCTACTGGTAGGAATATAAAGGAAAAGTGCAAAAATTATCCTCAAGATTTTGATTCTTCATACTTTAGAAAACAGGTTGAGTTAAACTGTACAAGAAATGAGATAACCTCAAAAGTGTATACTCCTGACAGAGAGCAATTAAAAAGGATCGAAGAACAGTTAGATTCCTTTCGCACTGAATGAGATAACTCCTATAGAATCACCACTTGTCAAAAAAAGAGTAAGCAATATCGACAACCCAACAGCAGATCCACCGACAGTAAAACTCAGGTATTATAGTAAAGGTACCGAACGACAGACAAAAACATTAGCTTCACGCACAGAGTGAAATTCAGGGGTGCTTAATTGGCACAGCTCACAACAGTTTCTTTTCTACCATCAACCAAAAGCACGGACCCCAGACGTGCCTCAATTACTTGCAGATCTAAACCGCCCACACTGACACGATGATTATGATTGCTACCATACATGGTCCATTCAAATTATATAAAAACATTTTTCGACTCTGCTGGGTATATTTCAAAACACTTTCACCGCTAAAAAAACTATCAAATTATCAGATCTGCTGTCCTCTACTGCATTGTTGTAAGTAAAACACATGCCAAATCTAATCTCTCAGACATCATGTACCCCACCCACTAACATTCAAAACCAAATCTTTCAAGTCACGCGACAAGAAGATAGCAGAGTAAACCAAACTGGTTAAAAACTGATAAATTAAAAGACCGGCAAGTTCCCAGATCTGTAACGATCTTAACTCAAAAACTAAAGATTACTCTTTTTAATTTGAAAACCAACATTAACATTCATTTGTTTTAGAGCTGATAAACAAAAGCCATAAAGAGAGCACGAAGGCTGAATATAGAAGAGAGAATACCTTAGACTAGAGTAGCCCGTGCAGATCTAAAGAAAACCTTAGGGACTCTGTCGCCTGTGTTTGTGTTTCTAACAAAAACTATAGAATTATCAGGCTGTGGCACGATAAGACGACTTCCGTTGCTCTGCTTTTATAGACCAACCACCCTACCCTACCAACCGGTTACCGGATGAGGTGGTTTGGATTCTCTTAACTCAACAGAGGAATCTGTATCTTGCGGTGTTATGCTTTTAAGTGCAAAACATAGCCGTTGGATGTCAGATCTTGGGGGGTGGAGTGAGTTGGCTGGGGTTGGTGGAGTGAGAAATTCATTTTTTCCAAGGTGTTGAAAACTGTGTGGCAGTTTTCTTTAACTACATTTGAAAAACTACCAACTGCTTTTTTCATCGTATTTTTACTTTCAGCTTGTTGTCATGATAAATAATATTTTTTTTAATTTAAAATATATTAAAATAATATTTTTTATTTTTTAAAATTAACACATAAAAATAATTTAAAATTACCAAGAATAATTAAATATAAATCTTAAGCATCTAGTATATGCTTCTTGTAGATAGATCATGGACCGAATTTCATTAATACTGGTAGAATCTAATTATTCACCATACAATTTAATTTACCAAATAAAAAATAAAGAGTATAATAGGTTATTTGATCTTAATTCTAAAGGATATTCAATAACGATTTTCATCATATTTTCAAAGTTTTCATTTATTAATTAATATTTAACATTATTCTTTAAATAACAATGTATTTGAAAATGAAAAGAAAAAAAAACCTCTAATAGGGACACACGTTGGTTACTGAAAATGATTTGTTTTGTTTATTGATTATAACCGGAATGGCTAGTTAACTCACCAACTTTAGTCGGTAGCCGGCTCGGCGACTTTGAGTCATGAGCATGGTTCATTTTATTCGGCTTGAGAATATGGACTTGGCACTGGTTAATCCCACGCGCAGCATGACGCGTTACGAATCAGCATGGAGGCTTTTATTGTTGCGGTGGTCCTCGCTCATCAGCGAAGTTGTTACTGTGTAATAGATGGGCAAATGGCACGGTAAAAAACAGAATGTGATGCATAAATGCTTGAGAAAATACAAGAATTTTCTATTAAACCTCACCCGAACGCGAGAGATAAGTTGTTTATTATTATTATTATTATTATTATTATTATTATTATTATTATTATTATATAAAGTAGAAGAGATGGTGATTATTATATAAAGCCACCTTATAAAATTATATTTACTAATTTCATAGCTTAGTGTTTAGTTTATTAGATATTGGGTTTTATAATTTATTATAGTTTATTTTATAAGCGGTTGACTTGATCTTATAATCCATGTCACTGATAAATTAATGTGGCTGACTGAATGTTTTTTAGATTTTTTACTAATATTTTTTTTGAATTTTATTCTTGAGCATTGGATTGATTGGAAATTAAACTTAATATTTTATATTTTAATTTTTTTTCATGACTCTAATTGCATGTTTAAAAGTTAGCATGATTCACTTGATTTTATTTATTTATTTTGTTAATTGTATTTTTTTTCATTTTCATTTTTTATAATTATATTAATTATACTTCATAATTTATTTTTATTTGATTTCTACGAGGTTATCGTAGTCTTATAACTCAGGTCAAATGTTTTATCTATTAATCCAAGTAGATTAAAGTCATTTTATTGTTTCATGTATTTATATTTATTTTCTTTTCAATTACAACATTTTAAAATAATTTAATTAAAAATTAGACTTTATGATTTGTTTTTTATGGAGTTCAAATCTCATGATTCTGATTATGAATTTGGAAGGTTAATTTAGGTTGACTTTGTTTTTTTTTCTATGAGGTTATCCAAATCTCATTACTCATGTCACAGTTTTGACATGTTAACTCAATAAAAAAAATTATTTACATTTCTCAGTTTCATACTTCAATATTTGGTTGATTTATAATCAAACGTCATATTTATTTGTTTAGTTGCCTTCTATAAAGTTCTCATTACCTAAATCACAAGTTTAACAAGTTAACCTGGGTTGACTCAAGATATTTTTTAATATGTGTGTGTGTGTGTGTATTAATTTTATTTTTTAATACTGGAATTGTCTGTCCCGAATTGGAGGTTAACTTGATTTTTTCTTCTTATTTTTATCCTTTAACATTTAATTGATTTGGAATTAGTCTTCATTAGTTTTTTATTTTTACTTTTCACTGGGTTATCCTTCTCACTATCCAAGTCATGGTTTTTATTGGTTTAACCCGAGTTAACTCAATTTTTATTTATTTCATCATTGAACATTAAAATGACTAGGAATTGAATGTATAATTTGTTTTAATTTGCTTTATATAAAGTTATCACGACCACATGATTCAGTTGTAACTTTGACAAGTTAATATGAGTTGATTTAAGTTTTTTTGTCTCATTTTTCAACTAATTTCTTACTTTAATCTCATCATTCAATATTAGTTTAATTGGAAATTGAGTTATATATTGGTTTGGTTTTGTTTTCTATATGGCTATTCCAATCTCATTATCTATGTCATGGATATAATAAGTTGACCCGAGTCAATTCAATCTGTTTTCTTTTCAATATTTTTTTGACAAAATGTAATGTTGAATTATTCTTTCATCAAACTATATTTTAAATGATTATCCACTCTTGAAATCTTGAAATCATGTTCAACATTCAATTGTCTAAAAGTTGAGATTTATGATATTATAAACTATGAAATGAAGAGATTACATGAGGATATTTTAAATTCAATTAAAAGGGAATCAACTCGTTAGAGACAAATGATAAGGGGAAAAAATAAGTGCTGAAATAATTGAAGGATTATAAATATGGTATTTCATCTCAAAAAATTCAAAAAAAAATATTAATTAGAATTTAAGGAGGATTCTAAGGAGGTTGATCCAGTAGTTAACATGATATACCTTTTCTCTAACCATCACGTGCATTAAATGTGTCATGAGAAATAATTTTAATATCAACATAGATAACCTATCTTTAACTATAGGAGTTTTATATCTATATACAAAACCTGAGCCGAAGATATCTCTATGTACATACACATATATAACAATGTTTCACTTTATTCAATATAAGTAACACTAGTAGCGGGCAACAAGGTCTTGCCCTGGTAGTCAGAGAGGGGGCTTGTCTTCCTCCCACCCCGGGTTCAAGCCTTGCCAGAGACGCTTGTCACCCCCGTTGTGCTTTACCTGCTCATTGGGCTTGCAGGATGTTCAGTGAGCCTGGAGATTAGTTGTGGTGCGCGCAAGCTGACCCGGACATCCCGGTCATAAAAAAACAAACACTGGTAGCTAAAATAATTAATTAACATTTAAAATTCCCTTGCCAATTATCATTTAGATACTTTCATAATGCTATAGACTGTAAATTATAGGATAATATTTTCATTACACAACTTCTCTATTTCTCTGTATTTTTTCCCATCTAGATAGCGGTTAAAAAATGTGCTTGAGTCACCTGCAATACCAATATTTGGAAATCAACTTCTCCCGTAAATGATGCATTATTAAAGTCAATGGGAAATTTATTTAGTCCCGGTCAAAAAATAAGCTTAAAATAATCTTAAGAAAAAGTTTGAATAGGTGGGGGTTGGTAAACGTCAACAACTTGAATCTTGAAGACTGCGGTGATTTCAAGTCAAAATCAGAAAAATTGAGTTTTTTTATATATAAAAAGTGGTTGGTTTTTAATAAATATCTTTTTAGAAATATATTAAAATAATATATTTAAAATTAATTTTTAGAATTATTTTTAATTTCGATGTATAAAAATAATTTTAAAATAAATTAACCAGTTTTTTTTAAACAACATTTGGAATACAATTCCAAAAGAGGCTCGAGTTTGATGGAGTTGGCCACCAACCAAATAGCAAGCCAGTCGCTTTTATTGTTTTTTTCAATATTATCATTACAGAGAAGGAGGAGCTCAAGCCGGTCGGGCTTAAGCCGAGCGGGATTTATAGCTTAAAAATTGAGGTGGCAACAACTAGGCAAAGTGGGAACTACTCAAAGTGGGGTAGTTGGGATTTTTTAGGGGCTAAGCTAGGTGCGGTTCCCACCCAGAAAAAGCACATCAAGGAATTCCAAAAAGGTTGGGCTCACCGATTACCGGAACCTGCATGCCTTCCGTACGGTGTGATGACCTGTCCGGTGAAGAGACCCTTCGAAGACGTAAGACATGGCGAGGTGTTTCCCCCTCCAATTACGAGTTTGCCATTGTGGGAGCTTGGAGATTATAGTTTATACTTTATACAGGTAGGTTTAACAGCTGCTCGTTTTATATACGTGGAATTACATTCAATTTCTTGTAAAATTTATATTTGAAATAAAATCTCAAACCATATAATTATTTTAATTATATTGTTTAAAATATCAATAGAAACAGATTAAATCAACAATGTTAATTATTTTACTTGTCTCCAAAAAATCAAGGAGGTTGGTGGAGGAAAAAGAAGCATCAGACAAGCACTAGTGGAAAAATAATAAAAGAAAGAAAGAAGAATGATGCAATGACATGGGAGAGATTAAGCTAGTTGGAAAACATGATGACGACGACGTGTTCGTGGATGTCTCTTGCTTTATATATGTTGTCGTTAGCTAGACAGTGGATTCTACGAATCAAGCAATTATCTCTCGCTTTATGTATGTCTACCTGCTCGTTCACGTGTTTTATTTGTAAATGTTTTTTTTTAATTGTATTTCTGTTTAGGATTATACTAAAATGATATTTTTTATTTATAAAAATATTTTTGATATCAATTAGTTTGTAAACACAAAAAAAAAAATTTAAAATAAAAAACATAAAAATAGTTGTTTTTAAATTGTTTTAAAAGCACATCTATATGTTCGTATGTCACAAATACGCTTCGGCATGCTTTTTAAAAGTATTTTTATTTGAGAAAATATTAATTTTATCTTATTTTTTCAGTGTTTATGCACCATAATCTTAAACATACACTAAAACACCATTTAACGTCGCAACGGAATCACTGTTTTGGCAAATTTCGAAGTATTTTTTAATTTTAAATTATTATTTTTATATTTTTGTATTGTTTTGAAATGCTTATTTCAAAAATAAAATTTAAAAATAATAAAGAATATTACTTCAATGCATTTAAAAATATCCCGGATAATTCTTGTAAATAATTCATGGATAAGCTCCCCATTCTTTTCAACATTGAGCTAAGCGAAGAAGGCAATTACTAGATGTCTCCATCTCCATAGCAGATTGGGTCCTTCGTAAGGTAGAAGTCTCCTGTTCTAGATTTTTCTTCTTCTTTTTATGTGTTTAATTTCTTGATAACGAAACAGAGAGCAGGGGAATTCAACAACAAGGCCAGGCTTTGCATTTTCTTAAGGTGCAGACTCATTAATGTCTTTGTGCCTGTTTAGGAGAGCGGTTGTGATAACTTTTCAAAGTGTTTTTCATGCTAAAATATATTAAAATGATATTTTTTAAAATATCATTTTTGACATCAGCACATCAAAATGATCTAAAAACACCAAAACATATTCATTTAAAATAAAATAAAATAAAAAATCAATTTTTTAAAAAAATGCTATTGAAAACCCCTCCCAAACACTCTTTATCTTACTTGCTTTGCTAACTTTCGGGTAGGTGCCATGACCAAAACTCTAGGACGCATACCAGCTCGCCTGGAAAAAATAAATAAAAGAAAGACATTGAACTTGTAAATTCAGAGACTTAGAGGGAAAAGGCATGCGTGGTATAGCTAGTGAGCAAACATCTCTGTAAACCTCTTAATTCAAACATCTCAACAAGGTGTATAGTGCTCAGAATGCCAATGGCTAATGTCTTTCCGATCCATGTATTTGCATGGGTAATTGTTAGAGTGTAGAAGAATGGATAGTATGTATTGCTTTTGTATTCTAGAGTATGAATGATGGTATATACTATGTGTATACATGGAAATATGTACACACGGTAAAACTACGCAAAAGAGAATTAATAATACTGTCGAGACTTCAAATTTCACTTTTCCTTTCTTTTCTCTCTTCCCGTCTCTAAACACCTTTCTTCCTCCTCCTAATTTCTTCAATTATCTACAATCTCTCCCAATCCTAACATGGTATCAAAGTATATAACGCTTACGCAGATTAAGTAAGTGATCCAACCTTGTGTTTACGCAATCTTTATCTCAATTTTCTTTAAATTTCTTAGTCAAAGAATCTCAAAAATTTATCAATATTTGAGCTACTACTGAATCTATCTTGAAAAACCTTTATGTGTCTAATATTCATCAATCAAGACATTGTTATTTCTCACAGAGTGATTAAAGCTTCTTGCACTTTGTTTTCTCTTTATATTTCTTTTCGTACTTTGCAATTTTTTCTATAACGGTGACAACTGCCTCATTACAAATTCTTCAATCCCCAATCACAAATCTTATCTCAACAATTTCCACTTCTGTGAATGTTAAATTAGATGATTCTAATTACTTAAATTGACACTTTCAAATGCACGATATTTTTGGATTTATTGATGGCTTACACCCATGTCCTCACTCTACTACTCCTATTGGTGAAAGTGGTCCACATGTTCCCCACTCCTTTTCATTTGTTGTGAACTGTGATGATATAATGATATGGAAAATGCATGAGTGCAATTAATTAATGCAACATTGCCTACAATAGCTATGTCTTGTACTATTGGTAGTAAGAGTTCTAGGGATTTATGAATGCGTTTAAATGAACAATTTTCTACTATTTCAAAGAAAAGTATCTTTCAAATAAAGTCTAATTTGCAGAATATTAGAAAGATAATTGACAATATAAGTCAATATCTTCTAAAAATCAAAGAAGCTAAGGATTATTTGTCTGCTAATGGGGTTTATTTTGCAGACGAAGATATTATGATTTTGACATAAATGGACTTCCATCTGAGTATAATACATTTACATGTATAGTCAGGGGGCGAGAGAGTGTTATTTCATTGAAATAATTTTGTTCTCAGCTACTAGCACACCATTTCATTTAGATGTATAAAACATCATCCCTGACACTTCAACATATCTTACTGCTATGCACACCATGTCTAAATATCCAATGTCATCCATACAATTTTTTAGTGTTGACATATAATGTCATACTTTGTATGCTTTATATATTTTGATGATAACAATAAAAAGAAAATGGGCTAATAATATGCTTGGATGAGATTAAGCTATAAACAGGTTTTATTCAAAGAATACATCAACAAGCATAATGGAGTTCAAGAAGAAATCACTCCAAGAAGTCCAAGATGCAAGCAAGTGAAGACTTAGAATAAGTGTTCATTTTAGTGCTTTGTGTAAATCTCAATTTCTATCTTGATAGCACAAATTAAAATGAACTCACACACTTCACAGTGCATGCATTAAAAGGATTTGATGATTAAAAGGTTTAAGTCATAATCAATCGGTTCAAGAAATTCAGAAAAGATAATTTGTCAAAATAGATTTCTGCATGAACCGGTCGACCGCTTGAGGTATCCGTTGTGAACCGGTCGACCGCTTGGAAGACAAATGGTTGTGTCCGTTGTGAACCGGTCGACCGCTTGATATGGCAGTTGCACTAAAACGACTAGAAACGGCTAGTTTCTTTTAGAAACTTATAAATAGGCCTCTTAATTGCAAAACAAATTAGACAGAACTTTCATATCTTATATTGAGGCAATTAGAAGTGCATAAACACCTTCATATCATCAATCCTCATTAATACTCATATTTGTGTTTAAACCTTCATATCTTAACACAAAGAGTATTTCTCATTCTCACTACACTTAAACACCTTCAAATATCCTAAGTGCTATTAAGTGAGAGAAAGAGATCATAGATCTTCATTTGTAATATCCACACTATTAAGAGTGTATTGTTGTTTTACTAAAACAACCATTGTGAAACTCTTGAGAGTTGAGTATAAAACTCTTGGTATTGGTGAGGGAACATCACCAAGGAAAAATCTTGAAGAGGGTACATCTTCAAGTGGGAAAAGGAAAATCTTGAAGAGGGGACATCTTCAAGTGGAAAAGGAAAATCTTGAAGAGGGCATATTTTCAAGTGGTGTAAAGTCTTGGTGTGGATTCATCAAGCAAAAATTGTAATCTTGTTACTTGGTTTAGTAAGAGAGTACAATACTCAAGTACGGGTTGGTACTTGAGTCGTGGACGTAGGCTTGCCGAACCACGTTAAAAACCCGAGTTAGCAATCTCTCTCCCTTATCTCTTTACTTTAAAGTAATTAATTTTAGAATTGCTATATTTATTGTATTTGCACCAATTCCGCTTTTAGGTGCATAGTTGTCTTAATCCGTGAATTTCAACATTTAGACCATCTCGTAATCAACAAGGTTATGACAATGATGGATACAAGTAATTTAATAGCAACAGCTGTCACGACCCGAGTCCCGGATCCGTGACCGGCACATAGGCATAATTCCCCTCCAAGGTTCCACACCTATGCGAACCCAAACTTACACACAACTTAACATTTAACTTTCAGAGTTCAAAGCAGCGGAATTAACAAAAGAAACTTATAACATAATTCAAATGCCTTAATACAAGAGTTGAATAATCTTATTATAATAGTGGAGCGCTAACTAGACATATAAATAAAATGTCAATTACAACCCAAATAATAAATTCTGAAATTTCAACGATAATGATCTGCTTACGAGCTACGAGCCTGAAAATAATAAATAATGAGGGGGTGAGTTCAACAACTCAGTGAGTGGATAACATCTAATATACACATGCGAGATAGTATAACAATGAAAATATATTATCGAATCGGTTCGGGGTTCTTACAAGCAGATTTCTCAAATAGGTCTTATCAAGGAGATAATAGATATAGCTCGTCAGAAAATCAGAATGCAATGATCATGAGGCTCCAGATTGTGGGATGATCAGTCCGCACAGTTTGGTGACTTCCCCGACCAACTAGGATTTCAGATACGATGTGCACAAAGACTAACATTTCCCTGTTAGCATGGGTATTCTGACTGGCATACCGTAGGTACATATATATCATAATCAAACAGACATATTCATATCTCAAGGCTCAACTCATGATATCGATCAAATGAGGAGCTATCAATTCACAAACAAATATTGGCTCATATCAAGAATTTAATATTCAATAATTGATTATGCTTTATCATAACCAGAATAGTACTTAACGTATATATTATCAAGAAGCATAATCCGAATACTATCAAATCAAATATTTATAATATTTCTCATGCATATTAAACATTATCCACTCACCTGACTCAAAAGCGATCGAAATTCAAAAGCGGAATATTGTCGGAATGCTACTGACGTACCGTGGGCAGAATATCAGGATTATCTGAATATGTAAAAGAAATACATACTCAAAAATGACTCAAAAGAAGTAGAATTCTTTTAGTAAACATATCTAATAGTTCAACTCATAATCCTATGTATTTTGAATTAAACTATCTATTTCTCGCAAAACCTAAAAACAACGGTTTCTTTCTAAATTTAGTTCAAGATACACAATTTGTAAAATTAATAATAACTCATCAAATAAGCTTTAATTATCCATCAAACCAATCTTAAATACTAATATTTCACTTCAGGTACCAAACTGTAATTTTCCAAAGTTCAGGGACTAAACTGTAATTTTCCAAAGTTCGGGGACCAAACTGTAATTTTCCACCAAAAGGATTAAAATGGATTTTCATCATCTTCAACCTAAAACCATAATTCCAGCAATGAATTCCCGAAATTTCTCCACATTATTTCACCATTTTTCTCAATATTTTCTTAAACCAAACACATCAAAATCATCTACAATCAAACCCATTAATCACTAGTTAAACCATTAAACCCTTAACATCTTAATCCATTCATCCATCAAGTTTAAATAAAATCTATAAACCCTAATCACCAATGCAAGCAATTAGCTTAACTATTAAACAATACTTTTACATAAAAACACATACACATTACCTTGATATTTATTTCTGCTCCTTCCTTCTCCTTTCTTTTTTTTTCTTCTCCTTTCTCCTCTCTTTCGGCTCACTCTTAAATTATTATATTTTTCAGATTTGTTTCTCTTCTCCTCTTTTTCTATTTATATTTTACATGTTACTACTATATCCCTAATTCATTTACACCTAATCTTAAGTCATTAAGGGTATTAATGCCTTTTCTATTCAAAGTTTCAAAACCCTAAAATTATTTTCCTATTTTAAATTTCAAAACCCTACAATCTCCCTACCTTATAAAAGTTTCGTCCTCGAAACTAAATAAAATGTTTGAATACATACGAAGATTATCAAAAAGATGAGGATATTCCTCACGCGTCATTTCCTCGAGTTCCCATGTTGCTTCTTCAATAGAATGACTATACCGAATTCTAAAAGCTATTTTTGAAATGTCTTCTTTCCTTATCCTCAACAATTTACTAAAGCCCTATGCTTTGACAGCTAATCCATTTCCAAAATCACATCAAAATCAACCATATCTAAAACATTCAAATCTCACATAAAGATCTTACATTCAAGTTCCATCCCATAATTTTGATATACATACTTCCCCAATATTGATTTATCTCAAGGAGTAGAAACTGAAATGAAGGATCCTAATAGGTTCGGTTGCCTATCTAACCTCATCGCAAAATATAGTGACACAAATGAATGGGTGACACTGGTATCCAACAAAAATCTTTTCTTCAAAAGAGCATACAGGAAGAATACCTGAGACAATTGTGTTGGATGTCTGAGCATCCTGTTGAGTTAAGGCAAAGACTCTAGCATGTCCCTGATTCTGCTGCATCTGACCTCTATCACCATGAGCTATAGACTGACTCGTTGATGGTGTCTGAACAGGACGTTGAACCGAACTAGATGCTCCTGGAGCTGACAACTGTCTCCTAGGGCACTCTCTAACCTTGTGGCCTATCTGTCCACAACTAAAACAAGCTCCAATCCTTTTATAACACTCTGCACTAGTATGATCTCCTCCACAATGCTCACATACAGAATTGTCCCCAGATGGAACAAATGAGCTACGAGGAGCAGTTTGAACTGAACTCTGACCATAACTCCGAGCACTACTGCCACCACTCTGACCATAACTCCGAGCACTACTGCCACCACTCTGATTACTTAAGCCACTAACTGTAGTTCCCGGTCTAAACCTCCTTTGAACCCAAGAATCCTGATGACCACTTTGTCCCCTAAACGGACCTGCACTCAGTCCTCCTGGTTGTCTAAAAGACTGACCCTCTTCTCTAGCCCTCTTAGGTTGACCTGCACCTATGTCCTCAAATTCTCGTGCCTCTATCAACCTAGCGCAATCAACAGCTGCGGAGTAAGATGGAAACACCTGGGACACCATCACTATGAACATAGAGGATTTAAGTCCTCTAACGAATCTTTTCACTCTCCACTCCTCCGTAGGTAAAAGATATTCAGCATATCTAGACAGCTGAGTGAACTTCAGATCATATTCATCAACTGTCATGCTACCTTGAGATAACCTCTCAAACTCATAAAGTCGAGCATCCCTGACACTCTGAGGGAGAAACCTGTCCAAAAACATGGTACTAAACTCCTTCCATGTCCACTGAGCCTCTACTGGTCTTGCCTTCTTCCTAGACTCAAACCAAGAAATTGCCACATCTCCCTCCAACCTAAATGATGCCAAACTCACAGCTCGATGGTCTGTACATCCTAAAACTTCACATCGACGCCATATATCATCCAGGAACCTCTGAGGATCCTCTGAATTGTTCGTCCCAGTGAAAGTAGGAGGTGCCAATTTCATGAAGTCATTCAAGGGCACATTTACTCCTTGAACAATGTGAGATGATGATGTTACATCTCTATCTCTTCTCCTATCTCTCTCCATAGTATACTCTATCCAAGTTCGCATAGCCTGGCTGAGCTGCTGAAATTCTGTCATTGTCTCAGCTTCAGCCTCAGCCTCTCCTACACCTGCTTCATCAACATCATTTTCCTCTTCAACCTCGTAAGACCCCTCCTCCATTAGTGGAGGTATTTCCTCATTATGTTGAGGTGCAGGCACACCTCCTCTTCTTTGCCTAGTATTCCTCAATTGCACAATAGGGACGTCATCCTGATCGTCACCTACTCTAATAGTATCAGCTATACGCTTATTCCTCGACATATCCTATATATATAAAAATAATATACACTTGTCATGTCGAAACAAATAGCATAATAATTATCAATTAATTATCGGAAAACATATCTATAGAAGACACAAGGAATCAAGAAGACATGCTTGATAAGAGTTCAGAATTTCAAGCATAACAAACAAGACACTACGGATCCTAATGCTCCACATATTATAAATTAACTATTTTTTTTTCTAAGCTTGATACTAAGTTTCATCGCACACTCTTTTACTTTTATTTGTTTTAATTTTTTTTTTAGCTCTGATACCATCTTTGTCACGACCCGAGTCCCGGATCCGTGACCGGCACATAGGCATAATTCCCCTCCAAGGTTCCACACCTATGCGAACCCAAACTTACACACAACTTAACATTTAACTTTCAGAGTTCAAAGCAGCGGAATTAACAAAAGAAACTTATAACATAATTCAAATGCCTTAATACAAGAGTTGAATAATCTTATTATAATAGTGGAGCGCTAACTAGACATATAAATAAAATGTCAATTACAACCCAAATAATAAATTCTGAAATTTCAACGATAATGATCTGCTTACGAGCTACGAGCCTGAAAATAATAAATAATGAGGGGGTGAGTTCAACAACTCAGTGAGTAGATAACATCTAATATACACATGCGAGATAATATAACAATAAAAATATATTATCGAATCGGTTCGGGGTTCTTACAAGCAAATTTCTCAAATAGGTCTTATCAAGGAGATAATAGATATAGCTCGTCAGAAAATCAGAATGCAATGAGCATGAGGCTCCAGACTGTGGGATGATCAGTCCGCACAGGTTGGTGACTTCCCCGACCAACTAGGATTTCAGATACGATGTGCACAAAGACTAACATTTCCCTGTTAGCATGGGTATTCTGACTGGCATACCGTAGGTACATATATATCATAATCAAACAGACATATTCATATCTCAAGGCTCAACTCATGATATCGATCAAATGAGGAGCTATCAATTCACAAACAAATATTGGCTCATATCAAGAATTTAATATTCAATAATTGATTATGCTTTATCATAACCAGAATAGTACTTAACGTATATATTATCAAGAAGCATAATCCGAATACTATCAAATCAAATATTTATAATATTTCTCATGCATATTAAACATTATCCACTCACCTGACTCAAAAGCGATCGAAATTCAAAAGCGGAATATTGTCGGAATGCTACTGACGTACCGTGGGCAGAATATCAGGATTATCTGAATATGTAAAAGAAATACATACTCAAAAATGACTCAAAAGAAGTAGAATTCTTTTAGTAAACATATCTAATAGTTCAACTCATAATCCTATGTATTTTGAATTAAACTATCTATTTCTCGCAAAACCTAAAAACAACGGTTTCTTTCTAAATCTAGTTCAAGATACACAATTTGTAAAATTAATAATAGCTCATCAAATAAGCTTTAATTATCCATCAAACCAATCTGAAATACTAATATTTCACTCCAGGGACCAAACTGTATTTTTCCAAAGTTCAGGGACTAAACTGTAATTTTCCAAAGTTTGGGGACCAAACTGTAATTTTCCACCAAAAGAACTAAAATGAATTTTCATCATCTTCAACCCAAAACCATAATTCCAGCAATGAATTCCCGAAATTTCTCCACCTTATTTCACCATTTTTCTCAATATTTTCTTAAACCAAACACATCAAAATCATCTACAATCAAACCTATTAATCACTAGTTAAACCATTAAACCCTTAATATCTTAATCCATTCATCCATCAAATTCAAATAAAATCTACAAACCCTAATCACCAACGCAAGCAATTAACTTTAACTATTAACCAATATTTTTACATAATAACACATACACATTACCTTGATATTTATTTCTCCTCCTTCCTTCTCCTTTCTTTTTTTTTCTTCTTCTCCTTTCTCCTCTCTTTCTGCTCACTCTTGATTTATTTTTTTTCAGATTTGTTTCTCTTATCTTCTTTTTCTATTTATATTTTACATGTTACTACTATATCCCTAATTCATTTACACTTAATCTTAAGTCATTAAGGGTATTAATGCCTTTTCTATTCAAAGTTTCAAAACCCTAAAATTATTTTCCTATTTTAAATTTCAAAACCCTACAACAGCGGCAGGGGTAAACCTTCTCAAGGACAAAGAATCTATGAACTTACTTTTTTTATATATATAATTTTTATTTTTCATTACGGTTTGATAATATGCTTTCCTTTTTTTTTATCGGGCTTTCTTTTTTGTTTGTTTTTTTGATAATCGTGGCATCCGAGTCAATTTACGCGTACCATGATTTTTTTTCACATGTATACATTTTTCATAATCAGGGTAGCTTACACGCATAACGAATAATCCTTGGATCCACTTTTTTATACTTTTTTTCTGTTTTTTTCCCACTCATTTGTGCTAAAATTCAATAACTGTAATTTTACTACTTGCTAATTAGAAAATTCATGAAACAAATAAAATATACATAACAATCAATGAGTATATTACACGGAATACATGACTCATTTCAATACAATCTACTGATACAATAATTATCAAAACAGTAGCAACATTCAATCATTTTTAGGCAAAAAAAAACTTTTCTAACATATTCTATTAATTATAATTTTACTATTTAAAAAATTAAAATAACCAGTTACAACACATTTAAAATCATTCAATTTCCTACATAGAAAAAAGCTTAGATAAAACATTCAAAATAATGATAATGATTATTTTTAGGTTTTTTCTTTTAAATATGTGAAACTAATTATATGTTTTAATAGTTATTTAATATTATCGTCTAAAAATATATATAAAGAGAAAAAATGACCTAAAATTTTTTGAAGAAAAAAAATTAATACAAGTATTCTGAAATAATTTTAATTTAATAATATGATGAATAAATCTTATAAAATAAAAAAAATATTTTGGCTTTTAATTTTAATTTTGTGCTCTTTTGTTTAAGTTTATTTCTTAAAAAATATATAATATTTCAAATCTAATATTACCAGGGGAAAAAAAACAACTAAAAAAAAAATAGGTAGACAAATTTACCTAGGTTATCTACAATTAAAAAAATATATAAATCATTTCACGTTTCTATTACGCTGTTCCTTTTAGACGGAAAAAAAAACTCATTTCTAACATATTTTATCTATTACAATGTTACTAATTGAATATTAAAATAATTAATTACAATACGCAAAAAATATAAGTTTATTTTTTAAGAAAATATAATATTTTTATTTATAATATTTCAGATATAATATTACTGGAAAAAAAGACAACTCATAAAAAAATAGATAGACAAATCTACCTAAGTTATCTACAATAAAAAAATATACGAACCACTTCCCATTTCGATCACATTATTCCTTTTAGGAGAAAACAAACTCATTTTTAACATATTTTATCTATTACAATTTTACTAATTAAATATTAAAATAACTAATTACAACACGTAGAAAATCAATTAGTTTTTTAAATAAAAAAAAACCTAACACAACGCGCGGGCAAATCAACTCGTAACAACTAATTCAAAATCAATGAAATGTTGAAAAATAAAATTATAAAGTATTTTTTTGAAAAACAAAACTAAAATAAATTAAAAAGTATTTTTAAAAAATATAAAAAAATAAGAAGTCGAAATTCACAGCCATTACCATTCAGTTTTTTCTTTTAGTTTTTTGTTAAAGTAGTACGTGAACCATATAGAAAAATAAATTAAAAACTGAAAATTAATAATCATCTGTGATAAAATTAGATCAGGTTGCGGTGGATATCTCTCAATTATTTGAGCAAGATTCACCCTATCCTAATCTTCTTCAATTGGCTGGGAAGTGTTCAAAATTTTGCCTGCCTACAATCGATCAGCTCGTCAACCAATGAGGAGAAGAGAAGATCCACATGGATAGGATTGTGGACCTCGACAGGCTCTTTAAAATAATGATCCACGTATCCCTCATCCATCCCTCAACCAATTCCCAAAGTCTCAAGTAACAGCGGCTACCACTCGTCTCCACCCTCTACTTGAAACATAAAACATGGCAACCATGACTCTGTCATCCACTTTCACAAGCAAACTTGTTCATTTGAATGGGGTCACTGAGTTTCCGTCAGCTATCCCCCTTGGCAAAGGCAGAGTCTCGATGAGGAAGACAGCAGGAAAGGCAGCTGCCTCTGCGGGGCCCTGGTATGGTCCTGATCGTGTCAAGTACCTTGGACCATTCTCTGGCGAGCCTCCATCTTACTTGACCGGTGAATTTCCGGGAGACTACGGTTGGGACACTGCTGGACTTTCAGCAGATCCCGAAACTTTTGCCAAAAACCGGGAGCTTGAGGTTATTCATGCTAGATGGGCTATGCTTGGGGCTTTGGGATGTGTGTTCCCTGAGCTTCTTGCCAGGAATGGAGTCAAGTTTGGCGAGGCAGTGTGGTTCAAAGCTGGTTCTCAAATCTTCAGCGAGGGTGGTCTTGACTATCTTGGAAATCCCAGCCTGATCCACGCTCAAAGCATTTTAGCCATATGGGCAACTCAGGTTATCCTCATGGGCGCTGTTGAGGGTTACCGCATTGCAGGAGGACCCCTCGGTGAGGTCACAGACCCCTTGTACCCTGGTGGGAGCTTTGATCCGTTGGGACTTGCTGATGACCCGGAGGCATTTGCAGAGCTTAAAGTTAAGGAAATCAAGAATGGGAGGCTTGCGATGTTCTCCATGTTTGGATTCTTTGTGCAGGCTATTGTGACTGGGAAGGGACCTATAGAGAACCTGGCCGACCATCTTGCTGACCCTGTGAACAACAATGCCTGGGCATATGCTACCAACTTTGTACCTGGGAAGTGAACTTAACCACTGTCAGTGTTGAAGATCTGAATCCGGAAAATGATTCTTGTCATGTACCATGAGCTTGTAGTATATTTTTCCCAAGAATTTACTGGATTCAATGATTCAAAATACCAGATATAATTGAGACCATATCCCAAACAACAAGCTGGTTTGTTATAAAGCTAACATCCAGATAGACACTGCTCCTAATTTCAATTTTAATGTTATAAAGATAACATCCAGGGTCTCTTAATAGGGAGGGGTGAAAAGAAAACTGGAAATAACAGAGAAAGAATTGTAAACCAGGTTGCAGACCTCATTTTCCAAGAAATTATTTTCTCAAACATTCGCTCCCCGATTTGCACTTTTGGGTGTTGAAGATCCTTCTCGCTGGCACCGCATGTCAACAATGAATGTTAACACAGTGTGCCTGGTGATACGAAGACAATCAGTACCATTCTGAAAAAGAAAAAAAATCTGCTGCGAGAACACCATTGGCAAGACCTCTTGTATCTTTCTAACCCAGGGCCTAACATGCAGAGAACTCATCAAACCATTTGCATTCCTCTTCCAGCCACGGGAATTTCATAGTGTTGTGTAAATAATGAAATACTAGGAAACGAAAACAAAAAACTTAGGTGTGTTTGTGCTCTGTTTTTAAGGATATTTTGTTAAAAAATAATATAAATCATATTATGGGACCTCACTTGAATGAATGTGTTAAAGTGTAATATAATCATATTATGGGACCTCACCTATAAACTTAAATTTTTAGGTGAGATGGTTCCTTAACATGGTATCAGAGCTTTGTTGACCCAGAAATTACGAGTTCGAATCTCACCACCCCCATTCTATTTGATAAAAAACAAGCACAAGGTGATGTGGGCCTGTGTAAGTTTCAAGTTCAAAGGACTTTCACTTGAGGGGGTGTGTTAGAGTATAATATAATCATATTATGGGCCCTCACCTACAAGGCTTGAGCTTTTAGGTGAGATGGTTCTTTAACATGGTATCAGAGCCTTGTTGACCCAGCGGTCACGAGTTCGAATCTCACCACCCCCATTCTATTTGATAAAAACCAAGCACAAGGTGATGTGGGTCTGTGCAAGTTTCAAGCCCAAAGGGTTTTCACTTGAAGGAGTGTGTTAGAGAATAATATAAATCATATTACGGGGTCTCACTTATTAGCTTAAACTTTTAGGTGAAATGATTCCTTAACATATTTCTCCAGTAATAAAGTATTCTCTAGGATTTAACAAGTTCTTTCTTGAACAAAGAAGGGAACACAAAACAACTTAAAAATAAGAGGAGTCCAGAGAAGAAGAAGAAGAAGAAGAAGAAGAAGAAGAAGAGTAGTTTTATGAATTATAATGTTTGCAAAAAACTGCATAGTATTTATAGGCTACTGTAATGTAACAATCACATTTAATTATGAAATTACAATAGTAGTTACAATAATTTAAAACATGGTTGTTATAAAATTAAATTATGGTAACAATTATACAATTTATGTTTACAATAATTATGAAAACTAAAACAAAAATTGCTTTGAAAATTGTAAATTTAATATTTTCAGTTTAAGGGAATATTTTAGTATAGGTGTTGTCTGACACGCAGGGGGTGAATAAAAGGTTTTTCTCTTACTTGACTAATCCTTATATGCTCGAGCTCACTCTAATTTCTTTGTTGGTTACTATCCCATCTCAAATTTTAGTATATAAACACTTGATGAAAGTCTTTTTTTTTCCAATGAAGGATAGTAAGTCCTATGTATACTCTTTGCACTCAAGAGGTCCTTTGTGTTTTAACAATGTGGGATAGTCTTTTGAAATATCTATTATAATTTTTACAACAATCCCCCACATATTGCAAAAGGCTTTTAATAATAGTAGTAATAAATAAGTAGATAAATTTATTGGATCTCTTTCACAAATGAGTGTAATGTGTGTAACATACTTCTTGAATAAGACCGAAAGATACGTAGAACAATCACATCAGAAATCAGAATTGCAACTCTGAAACGCTTATGTCAACAGAAGTGAAGCACCTCACTGGTTATAGCATGCACCATGCGGTGCTTCTGGCTCTGAAACAGTGATGATCAAATGATAAAACTGGTAACGATAGTGGAACCAACAAAGCCATATTAATTAAACATGTCAAATATATTCTAATATATTTATAAATAATCCATAAAATATTTGTGAAGGATATTAAATAGCACATTACCTATAATATAAAATGCGTCCCTCTTTTATTGTGTTAATCCATAGTAACCTTAACTATTAATATACAAGGGCGTGGATGAAAAAACAGATACTGAGGTGGCTGAGTTGGTCTAAGAGGCGCAGGTTTAAAAGTCTGGCTGGGAGGGCATGGGTTCGAATCCTACTGTAAGCAACTTTTTATTTTGCTTGGAAATGTGATTGATTTATTTTTAAAAAATATTTTTTATTTAGAAATATATTAAAATGATTTTTTTAAAAAAATTAATTTTTACATCAACACATAAAAATAATATTAAAACATTAAAAAAATACAATGTTTGGACAATATTTTTTTTTTCTGTTTGTATTTATTCACTTATGCTTTTAGATTATTTTTTTTCAGTTCATTTTTTGTCGGAGTTTTATTTCTATTAAGTTCTGTTATGAAAATTTAATTTATATTGGTGATAATTTTAAAATTAACATTGCTCATTATTTTCAATTTTTTGTGTTTTCTGTTATTTTATATGTTTTTTCAGATCATATCATTTTATGATTTTATTGTTTACGCAATAATAATGATAATTTTAGTGATTATTTTTATTGTTTTTTTGTTAAAATGTTTTTTTTGTGCAATTTAATGATTTTAATTGTTTGGGCAATAATGTTGACAATAATTTTAATTGTTATAGTAATGAAAATGACGGTACGTACGAATGAATTTTCAATTTATGTTTTCATCCTTTTATGAATAGAAAGTTAACTACTTTTTTTTGTTATTTAATTATTGTTGGTCTTTTCGCAAAAATTATATTTTGTTTTTATATGTGATTTAAATTGAATTATAAAATGAACAAATTTTTAATACAATGAATTCAATAATTCAAATATTCAAATCTTCTTGCTTTTTTAATGATGATGATAATTTTATATTGGTTAAAATTCATAGATAAATTTATATCAATTTAAAATTCATATATTTTATAGAAAACTTGCACTTTATAAGAATTCTGTATAAATTTATTATTTTATCTAAATTTATATTTTAATAAAAAAATATAATTAATATTTTTTTGCGTTAAAAACAAATACGGGTGATAGTAATACATAAAATCAGAGTGCCGAAGGTTAATTCCATGAAGAACACCATTTTGTTTTCTTTTTTTTAAAGGGGAAAGGAAAGTAGAAAGAAACCGGCCCACCGCGTGCCGAACATGGAGTAAGGGTGGATGATGGGCCGTGGACTGAGACCCAATCCAATCCAGCTCAATACTTGGGCCCGTGGACTGAGACCCAATCCAATCCAGTTCAATACTTGGGAAGCAAGTTTCGCCTTCCCTTAAATGGTGCGGTCCATCCATTTCTTTTTCAGGAGTCCATGCTCGGCTGCTCTTGAATAATAAACCAAGGAAAAAAAGAGAGGAGCGATATTACATTATTACCTCGTTGTATCAGGACTCGTACGGTCACAGGATTCTCCAAAATCCTCAAACCAAACCGCTTCTTCTAGGGACATCCAAAAAACACACGGTTTTTTTTTCTTAACTTACCACCCTCAACCCTAGATCTCTCCTCGCTAATTTTTAACAAACCTCCGATTTCTGTTTCTATCGCCGAACGATTTTTATTAGTTTTTTGTGAATTTTGAAAGAAAGGGAGATGGACGATAGTTGTGCAGTGTGTGCGGAGGTTTTAGAATGGGTTGCCTACGGCGCGTGTGGCCACCGTGAAGTTTGCTCCACGTGCGTGGCTCGGCTCCGTTTCATCTGCGACGATCGCCGCTGTTGTATCTGCAAGACTGAGTCATCTGTCGTTTTTGTCACCAAGGTTAAGCCTGCCTTTTTAATTATTTTTTTTTGCTAATTTGTTTTGAGTTTGATGATGGGTTAATTGCCAGTCACTGAAGTTATACTGTTTTCTTCAGCTTTGAACAATCAAGTGCGCAATCTGCTGCCTTTAAAAGGACTAATTTGCAATTGTTGGTTTAAATAGGGGCCTGATTGATAGCTGATTTTGAATCATTGCCAAGCTATGTGAAGCTACTTTGTTTTGTATAGACCCTCTTAGGAAGTAGTGACAGTGAAACAGCTATTTTTTTTTAACATTCAAGGGTCTTTTCCATTACTAAAGAATTTATGACAAAATCCACTAGTTTCTAGACTGTTTCAAGTGTTTTTGCTATGTGGCAGCGAATGCTATCTGTTAAGAATAATGACAAAAGAAAATGTAGATTGGTATACAGAAGCTAGAACATCCATGCACCTTGAAAGTAAAAGGTTATTGCTATGGACCTCATAGGTAGTTTTCCCTGGATATTTTGTAAAAAACAGGTATTTCGTGCATACGTCATTTTTTAAAGGGTTTAATGCTGAAGGAATGTAGAGTCAGCGGAATCATAGTCAAACTCAATATCAAATATCATTTCCCTAGGCACAAGATCATCCCCGCGCACCAATTTATAAGACAAAGGACTCATCATTCAGCATGTGTTAGATAGAGTTTGCTTTCAGAAAATAGTATATGGTCAAGAACGCTCTTGTTGTATTTTGGGCTTAATGTGAATGATATTCATTTTTAGTTTCTCTGCACTTTTATTTTTTGTTGTAGTTTCAGTCAAATACATTTAAGGTGCGTTATTGAGAAGTAATATCCACTTGCAGTTCTCTACTTACTTTTTCAATGTGCCTCACTGCTTTTGTTCATATTTTTTAATTGATAAATTACTCGGAGTGCTCTTTATTTTGCTCTTCTTGCAGGCTTTAGGGGATTATACAAGGATGATTAATGACTTTTCAGTCTTGCCATCTGAACCTAAGGAGGGTCGAATAGGATCTTACTGGTACCATGAGGACACACAGGCATTTTTTGACGATGTTGACCATTACAAAATGATAAAGGCTGTTGACATATAATGTCACACTTATATGTTTTATATATTTTGATGATAACAATAAAAAGAAAATGGACTAATAATATGCTTGGATGAGATTAAGCGATAAACAGGTATTATACAAAGAATACATCAACAAGCATAACGGAGTACACGAAGAAATCACTCCAACAAGTCCAAGATGCAAGCAAGTGAAGACAAAGAAGAAGTTTTCATTTTAGTGCTTTAATAATGTAAATCTCAAATGTCTAACTTGATAGCACAATTTAAAATGAACTCACACACTTCACATTGCATGCATTAAAAGAGTTTGATGATTAGAGGATTAAGTCATATTAAATCGGTTCAAAAATTCAGAAAAGATAATTTGTCACAATTGCCTTTCTGCATGAACCGGTCGACCGCTTGGTGTATACCAAGTGAACCGGTCGACCGCTTGAAGACAAATTGTCTTTTGAGCTGAACCGGTCGACCGCTAGGTTTATCCGTTGTGAACCGGTCGACCGCTTGAAGACAAAATGTCTTTCAAGCCGAACCGGTCGACCGCTTGGGTTATCCGTTGTGAACCGGTCGACCGCTTGAAGACGAATTGTCTTTTGAACTAAACCGGTCGACCACTTTATTTGTCCGTTGTGAACCGGTCGACCGCTTGATATGACAGATTGCATTAAAGCGGCTATAAACGGCTAGTTTCTTTTAAAAACTTATAAATAGCCCTCCTAATTGCAAAAATAAAGACACAAGAACTTTCATATCTTATATTGAGGCAATTAGAGTGCAAAAACATCTTCATATCATCAATCTTCATTAATACTCACATTTGTGTTTAAATCTTCATATCTTAACACAAAGAGTATTTTTCATTCTCACTACACTTAAACACCTTCAAATATTCTAAGTGTTATCAAGTGAGATAAATAGATTATAGATCTTCATTTGTAATATCTACACTATTAAGAGTGTATTGTTGTTTTACAAAAACAACCATTGTAATATTCTTGAGAGTTGAAGTATAAAACTCTTTGATATTGGTGAGGGAATATCACCAAGGAAAAATCTTGAAGAGGGTACATCTTCAAGTGGGAAGAAGGAAAATCTTGAAGAGGGCATATCTTCAAGTGGTGTAAAAGTCTTGGTGTGGATTCATCAAGCAAGATTTGTAATCTTGTTACTTGGACTAGTAAGAGAGTACAATACTCAAGTACGGATTTGTACTTGAATCGTGGACGTAGGCTTGCCGAACCACGTTAAAAACCGAGTTAGCAATCTCTCTCTCTTATCTCTTTACTTTAAAGTAATTGATTTTAGAATTGCTATAATTATTGTATTTACACCTAATTCCCCCCCCTTAGGTGTATAGTTGCCTTAATCCTTGAATAACAATTGGTATCAGAGCCATTTTCCTCCAAGATTCGAAAAATTCCAGTAGCCATCCTCTGTTTTATTCTGTCTCAACCGGTCTACCGGTTGGCTTACTCTTGATGAACCGGTCGACCGGTTCATCCCAGAATTTCTAAATTCTCCAATATTTGTTTTGAACAGGTTTCTTATGCTCCAAGTGTATACTTTTTAACATAAAATAAATCCAACTTATAACCATTGATGTATACATAATTTATACATCATTTGCATGGATAAATCCTAGGTTCCTTCTTATTTCGCAAAAACGATCTTTGGCTAAGGGTTTTGTAAAAATATCTGCAAGTTGATGTTCTGTACCTATAAACTCAAGTACAATATCTCCTTTTTCAATGTGATCTCTCAAGAAGTGATGTCTTACTTCTATGTGTTTTGTACGAGAGTGCTGAATAGGATTTTTAGATAAGCAAATAGCACTTGTATTATCACATTTAATCGGAGTATTTTCAAACTTAAGTCTATAATCCTCCAAAGTTTGTTTCATCCATAATACTTGTGCACAACAACTCCCCGCCGCAATATATTCTGCTTCAGTTGTTGATAGGGCTACCGAGTTTTGTTTCTTACTTGCCCATGATACTAGTGAAGATCCTAGAAAGTGACAAGTTCCACTAGTACTTTTCCTATCTATTTTGCAACCCGCAAAATCTGCATCCGAGTAACTGATTAAACTCATTTCACTTCCCTTCGGATACCACAACCCTAAATTAATTGTACCATGCAAGTAACGAAAAATTCTTTTTTACTACACTAACATGGGATTCTTTTGGACATGCTTGAAATCGTGCACATAAACATACACTAAACATGATATCGGGTCTACTTGCGGTTAAATATAAAAGAGAACCGATCATACCTCGATATTTGGTGATGTCTACGGTTTTACCTTTTTCGTCCATATCAAGCTTAGTAGATGTACCCATGGGTGTGTCGGCATCTTTGACATGTTCCATCCCAAATCTTTTTAGAAGATCCTTGGTGTACTTGCTTTGGTTGATGAAGATGCCATCTCTTGTTTGCTTAATTTGCAATCCAAGGAAGAAATTTAATTCTCCCATCATGCTCATTTCAAATTCCTCTTGCATGCATTTTGCAAATTCCTTACATAGAGATTCGTTAGTAGCACCAAAAATTATATCATCAACATAGATTTGTACAATAAGGATATCTTTTCCTTTTCTTTTTGTAAACAGGGTGGTGTCAATTTTGCCAATGTTAAAATCATTTTCAATAAGAAATGTTTTTAATCTATCATACCATGCCCTAGGTGCTTGTTTCAAACCATACAAGGCCTTTTTGAGTTTAAACACATGATTAGGAAATTCAAAATTTTCAAAGCCTTGAGGTTGGTCAACATATACTTCTTCCATTATAAAGCCATTTAAAAATGCACTTTTAACATCCATTTGGAAGAGCGTAAAATTTGCATGACATGCATAGGCTAATAGCATTCTTATAGATTCAAGTCTAGCTACCGGTTGCTCGATAGTATAAATACTATCTAGGGTTTCAGAACTTATTCAACAGACAAATCCGAAAAATCTTACCCTAAATCCTCTCCAAAACTAATCTCAATCAAAACACCCATAGCCAAATTGAAGACAATGGCATCTCATAAACGATTAAGAAGGACTGAATCAAGGAGCAAAAGAGCCAATGATCCAGCTTCCTCGTCAGGTGATAATGTTCAAAGATTTTTGAGTAATTTCTCAAATAGAGCTATCATCGTAGAAAGAGGTTTAAGCAATGATCTATCTGCTTTAGGTATAGACACTTTATTTGCTGAAATGGGTTGGTACTCATTATATGAATATAGGAAACCTACATACCCTAAATTGATGAGAATGTTCTTTGCTAATATGAGGGTTAATGTAGAACCAAGAGTAATGAGTACTCTTCAAGGACATCCCATTGAATTTAATTGTGATGAATTAGCTGAGATATTGGGTATATCTAATGATGGTCCGAGAGTGTTTGATATTAAAATAATTCCGACCATTGAAGGTTTTAGCTATGATTATGCTGTTGCATTGCATACTGGAAATAATGGATTTGCTCCAGGTGCTAAAATAAAGAGTCAAGATCTTTTATTGAGACCTAGGATACTCCATAGAATTATTGCTCACAATATCTTGCCCAAAAAGGGGCACTATGATGAAGTCACATTTATGGAGTTATGCTTAATTGATTGTATGATTCAGCGAAGGCCAATAAACCTTCCATACATATTGATTAGGAATATAATCTTAGCATTTGATCAAAAACAAAAGGCTCTACCTTATGGTCAAGTGTTTACCACTATTTTTGAGCATTTTGAGATCTTGCTGACGGGTACGGATAAGAGACCGTACTCAGATAAAACGGAGATAAATAACACCACTCTAACTAGGATGAAATATGTGCTTAATGAGCATGGTGAGTGGATCCAAGGGCACCAAGAAGGTGCACATGCTGAGGAAGAGCATGAAGAGGAGGAGAATGCGGCTGAGGATGAAGGTGAAGACGAGTTCACACATCTGTTTGAGTCACCACCTCCGGCTTCCTCCCCAGATGAGCCATCTCGCGAGTGGCTGGTCGCATAGGATAGAGAGTCGTCTCACGCTTATGGAGACAGATATACGATCCATGCGGACTGACATTCAGGAGATGAAGGCGATGATGGCTTTACTTCTCTCACGGAACCCACCTCCTTCGTGATTGTGTATCATGCATCTCATCTTATTTATGCTGTTATTTAGAATATTGTATTTGTGCTTTTCATTTTGGATATATGTACAATGATATTGAATATTTTTTATCCACAATGATTAACCTTCTTTTTGTTGATGCCAAAGGGGGAGAGAAATATGAAAATATCAAATATCAAATGCATCAATAATGGGGGAGTCAAATATGAGAATATAAAAGAATTATATGCATATATTTAGGGGGAGAAATATGAATTTCTCTTATAAATTGCATATGATATTTGTACTTAGATTAAATTGCTACAAATGTTCAATGTCTCCTATATATTGTATTATAATATTTAGGGAGACTCAATTTATTATCTAAGACTTTTTGTTTATTGTCATCATCAAAAAGGGGGAGATTGTTGACATATAATGTCACACTTATATGTTTTATATATTTTGATGATAACAATAAAAAGAAAATGGACTAATAATATGCTTGGATGAGATTAAGCGATAAACAGGTATTATACAAAGAATACATCAACAAGCATAACGGAGTACACGAAGAAATCACTCCAACAAGTCCAAGATGCAAGCAAGTGAAGACAAAGAAGAAGTTTTCATTTTAGTGCTTTAATAATGTAAATCTCAAATGTCTAACTTGATAGCACAATTTAAAATGAACTCACACACTTCACATTGCATGCATTAAAAGAGTTTGATGATTAGAGGATTAAGTCATATTAAATCGGTTCAAGAAATTCGAAAAGATAATTTGTCACAATTGCCTTTCTGCATGAACCGGTCGACCGCTTGGTGTATACCAAGTGAACCGGTCGACCGCTTGAAGACAAATTGTCTTTTGAGCTGAACCGGTCGACCGCTAGGTTTATCCGTTGTGAACCGGTCGACCGCTTGAAGACAAAATGTCTTTCAAGCCGAACCGGTCGACCGCTTGGGTTATCCGTTGTGAACCGGTCGACCGCTTGAAGACGAATTGTCTTTTGAACTAAACCGGTCGACCACTTTATTTGTCCGTTGTGAACCGGTCGACCGCTTGATATGACAGTTGCATTAAAACGGCTATAAACGGCTAGTTTCTTTTAAAAACTTATAAATAGCCCTCCTAATTGCAAAAATAAAGACACAAGAACTTTCATATCTTATATTGAGGCAATTAGAGTGCAAAAACATCTTCATATCATCAATCTTCATTAATACTCACATTTGTGTTTAAATCTTCATATCTTAACACAAAGAGTATTTTTCATTCTCACTACACTTAAACACCTTCAAATATTCTAAGTGTTATCAAGTGAGATAAAGA
This sequence comes from Salix exigua, assembly GCA_032356905.1. NCBI lineage: Eukaryota > Viridiplantae > Streptophyta > Magnoliopsida > Malpighiales > Salicaceae > Salix > Salix exigua. The sequence goes on from CM063601.1 coordinate 7,135,451, forward strand.
GATTATAGATCTTCATTTGTAATATCTACACTATTAAGAGTGTATTGTTGTTTTACAAAAACAACCATTGTAATATTCTTGAGAGTTGAAGTATAAAACTCTTTGATATTGGTGAGGGAATATCACCAAGGAAAAATCTTGAAGAGGGTACATCTTCAAGTGGGAAGAAGGAAAATCTTGAAGAGGGCATATCTTCAAGTGGTGTAAAAGTCTTGGTGTGGATTCATCAAGCAAGATTTGTAATCTTGTTACTTGGACTAGTAAGAGAGTACAATACTCAAGTACGGATTTGTACTTGAATCGTGGACGTAGGCTTGCCGAACCACGTTAAAAACCGAGTTAGCAATCTCTCTCTCTTATCTCTTTACTTTAAAGTAATTGATTTTAGAATTGCTATAATTATTGTATTTACACCTAATTCCCCCCCCTTAGGTGTATAGTTGCCTTAATCCTTGAATAACAAAGGCCATGTGCAAGTTGTCATGTAGTTTATGTGACAAGGAGGAATCAAATGATGGATCCAAGCGCCGGGGGAAGTTTAGGAATGTTAATCAGCTGAAGGGTCATTTGTTTCATCAACATAAATTGCATATGTGTAGTCTATGTTTGGAAGGACGAAAGGTAAAACCTGAGTGATTATTATCATGTGTGACATATGTTTTCTTGTTTGAATTGATTGGACATTGAAAGGTATTCTAAGGTATAATCAAAGTTGAGATTGTTTAGAATTTGTGCACACATGCTATTATTGGCTTTTTGTCTTATTATTTGGGCGTCTTATGTAATTTTTAAATTGATTTACATGAGGCTCTAACTACTTTATCCTGGATAGTTTGTATTGTTATCTTAAACCAATTAAATCTTCTTTCTTTTTTTGGCTCTGTAACAACTTTTGGATTCTTTTGAATTTGACAGATATTTCTTTGTGAGCAAAAACTATACACCAGAGCACAATTGAATCAGCATATAAGCACAGGTGATTCCGAGGTTGATGGGAGTGAGAGTGAAAGAGGTGGATTTATGGGACATCCCATGTGTGAATTCTGTAAAAAACCTTTCTATGGAGATAATGAGTTGTACACACACATGTCAACCGAACACTATACCTGTCATCTATGCCAGAGGTAATAGATGCTATAGTTTGCACACACGATATTATAAGGTTTATGCATATTTAGATAATCGCAAATAACTTTCTATAATGTTCAATGCAGGCAGCATTCAGGACAATATGAATATTACAAGAATTATGATGACCTAGAGGTAAGATTGGTCTTTGCATTTCCTTTTTTATATATATTTCTATGTTTGAGATTAAGATGCTACATTTTTGTAAGTGCTCTTTAACTAAGAATATTTTTCTAAACAAGTGAATTTCTGTCACAGATTCACTTCCGTCGAGACCATTTTCTATGTGATGATGAGGAATGTCTTGCCAAAAAGTTCATTGTCTTTCAAACTGAATCAGGGTTGAAGGTGATTGACAAAGCTCTGTTGACTTAGTTTCTTAATGTATGTTGTTCTAGCTAAATGTTTTTGTTCATGTGCACACAGGGGCAGGGTCGGGGATCTTTGTTGATTTAGATCTCTCTTACAGCTTACTGTACCAGTTCAAGTCATTTAATATTGTTTTTATATTTCAGAGACATAATACAACTGATCATGCTGGACATATGTCTCGTTCTCAACGAAATGCTGCTCTCCAGGTACATGTTATATTTACTTTTAGAACCCATCCTTGAAGGATGTTCTTTTTAGATGATATCTGATGGCCTTGTTTCTTCCTTTTCGGTTCACTCATTTATGGGCACCTTTTGTAGTTATTTTGGATGTCTCTGTTTGTTTGTCTTGTTATTCATTTGTTGATATCTGACCATCTCGTTTCTTCTTTTTTGGTTCACTCAATTAGGAGCACCTTATGTAGTTTATTTGTCTCTGTTCTTTTCTCTTGTTATTCATTTGCTGGTTTCCATGAATCAGATTCCAACTAGCTTTCGATATCGTCGAAGTAATGAACAAGATAATCGTCGTGGAAGGGGACTGACATTCTGTCGTGATCAATCTGATAACCAACTCACCATAGCCATTCAAGCTAGCCTTGAGACAACACATTCAGAAAGCACATCTCGTGATCGATCAGCTAGTGCGCAAGTGATATCTGATCATGTGGATTCAAATGATATTGATCCAATAGTTCAGCCTTTTGAATCATTAACTGCCACAGATCCTGAAACAACTTCAAGATATCTTCAAGCTGTGGGACACTCTTCTAGGAATGCAACTTTGCAAGAATCTTCCTTTCCTCCACTCTTTACAATGCCCAGCAGTGGTCAACAAAATTCCAAAGATGAATCAGAAGGTTTGCCTAAAAATACGATGGCAGCACATCTCCGGCGCCAGGCCAACAGAAATGCAGCTGTAATCAATTCACCTCAGCAATGGCCAACAGCAAGCCATGGGCATGTATCAAGTAGTCTAGCGCTATATAGTCCAACATTAAATACATCGCCTTTGAGTTCAAGAAGTTCTGCTGGTGGACCTGGTCTCTCTAGTTATGCAAGTTCAATTCAGGCTCAATCTCAGGCCCGACCCATAATGGTCCGTGGGCATCTCCCAGCTGGTTTGTTGGGGAGCTCAGGCAGCACAAGTAGGATGAGCCACTCTTCATCAGCCCCAAATCTTGCTGAGACTGGATCGTCGAAACCCTCTTTTTCAGATTTTCCTCCAGTTTCTGCAGTGCAGATGCACAAGATGCCCTCCAGTAGCCAGGGTGTGCTGAATGTGGGAAATGTTCAAAATGCGAACAATTCATTGGTGGAAAAGATACGTGCTGCTCTTGAAAATGATGAGGATAGATATGCTCTTTTTAAAGATATATCTGGCCAGTATCGCCAGGGTTCAATTGGCACAGGAGAGTACCTGGATTATGTGCAGCAATTTGGCCTGTCACATCTCATTCCTGAGTTGGCTAGACTTTGTCCTGATTCTCAGAAGCAGAAAGAGCTTGTTGACACCTACAATGCTAGTTTGAGAAGCAATAGGAAGAAAGAGAATAGTTGGGGCCATGGTAGTACCCATTTAAAAGGCACTAGTGGATCTACTAAGAAAGGCAAAGGAATAGCCGCTGAAGATAGCAGTTCAAAGGATAGGTTGGCAGATAGCTTTATTAACTCTGTCCGGGCTCTGCAGTCAAATTTCAAGCCTGTAGAAGAAGAGGTGCAGCTATCGAAGGATGGGTATCGGACTGCCGATGGGAAGTCAAAAATAATCTTTGATGAGCTGCGAATGGAACCGAGAATCCGAAATGATTCTTTATCTAGTCAAAATATAAAAGATGGGGGTAATGAGAAGCAACGGAAGAAAGCCTCCAAGTTTCATAGAGTGAGGCTAGGTGATGGTTCAATGGCGGCAGCCCATTTGGTGGATCTCCAGCACTCTGGTCCTGATACGCACAACACAGTGGAGAACAGGATAGATGACCATTCAGGAGGCGGGTTACCTGTGCGTGGAGTCTGGCGAAAAGGTGGGGGACAAAAGCTCTTTTCATGAACAGTACTTCAGTATAGTGAATAAAGAGGCACAGGTTTTAAACAACCGCACAGTAGCGATGGAATGAATTCCGGCAAATTCTACTGATTGCTGTGTTCTTGCAACGTGATGCCATTTTTGAGTTTACTTCACCATTTAGGTGATCAGCTTTTGTTACGGCTAATGCAATAGAGATGGGTGTCCATTTCTCAGTTGATATCAGAAATTGTTCATAGACATCACGAATGAAGAAAGCAGATATAATTTTAATTACTGCTGAGTGATTCAAATTCTTATAGAACAGATAAAGTAATAAGTAAAGTGTTTGTGAAATTTGTTTTCTTTTTGATTGAGAAATAGCTTTGGAAGTGTGGTTAATGTCGTTTTTTATAGTTTTTTTTAACAGAATAATAAAATATTTTTTAAAAAATTATTTTTGATATTAACACAATTTAAAAATACTATTTTTTGATTTAAAATGAAATATAAAAATAAAAAAATTCATTCTAAACATGGATTACTTTGGAATGACCTCTGTTCGGATTGCTTGATTGATTCTAAAAGACTTAACAGTAGCCATTAAAGCTTTTCATGAGTTTTCAATATGCTTTGATCTTATTGTTTTCCACCATAGTTGATGTAGTTTTGTGAATGTCGAATCAAGATCATGCTCTGATATTAATTGCTAAGTTTTTTTCTTAACAAAAAGGAAAGTTTAAGAAGAAAATGGAAGAAATTGAGTGATTTATTTTTATTGCTCGATCATTCTTCTACCTTCTAATTAACTAATAGTTGTTTGATTTTCTTAAACCCATTTGCTTTTTTCTCTTGTTGTCACTGATTACTTTTGTAATTGTTTTTCTTGCTGCAAACTCTTCCTCCTAATCAACAAGGTTCGTGACAACAAATGGGTGATGAATTACAGGAAAGTGACTTTGGAAAACACTCCACCAGCAAACACCATGGTCGGACACAACTATCCAGGTATTCGAGTCAGATTCTTTACAAACAGAATCTGTGGAATTCACCATCCAAGAACAGATAACCATAAGATGCACGGCTATTAATTTGCAGAAAGAGAGATAGCAGGAGCACCTGTCTTGATGAAACTCAGCCTTACAGTATTATTAGTATTCATGTAGCTACGTAAGAACATGCAATTGGGGATGTAGCTCAAATGGTAGAGCGCTCGCTTTGCATGCGAGAGGCACGGGGTTCGATCCCCCGCATCTCCACATTTAGTTTTTCTCAATTATGTGAATTCCATGCTTTATCTCTCTTATTTTTTTTTATCCCTTTTCCTTTTCTCGTCACTGTTAAACATTGGAAAATTAAGATCCATGTTACTTAAAATTCTTATACAGAAGAAGCATTAATTTACGGGAAGAGAATCAAGGACACCATGCATGTTGTTGAAGATGATGTTGTTATGAGCCAGGACTGTTGATATCAATTAAGAGGAAATACATTTCAGATTTATTAAGCTGGCTCCTGTATATGAAGCTGAGAGAAATAATTTACAGTAAGGGTTGAAGCTGTGGCGCGGAATTGTTGAAGAAGTGGGTTAATATATACATGATATGTAGAACAAAAGAATGCCTGAAACTGCAATACCTTGTTTAGCTGCATCTTGGAGTGCAGAAACCACCCTGTATATTTTAAGATGCTGCCACCCGGTCTGTGTCCGGTGTGCTCCGCCGTCCCTAGCAGCTGCTAGTCGAGTTTCTATACCTGGGGCTTTACCTAAGGCTTTAACCTAAAAACAGAAAGGGAATTATGTTTTTGAGTAATCATGTTTTATGTTTTATTTTGTTCCTGAGCAATCATGTTTTTCCTGTACAGTGATCATAATAAAAAAATATTTTGGTGAAAATTTTACAAGCAAAACCAAAACAAGCATGCTAATGAGACAAAAAGATTTTAATTAGAGATGTCCCTTTTTTTATACTTTTTTTTGGCTTGTCTTTTGATGCCTTTTGTTTCTATTGAATAAATGTGTAGAAATAATTTATATATAATTTTTAATATATATATAAATAATAACAAAAACACTTTTACCAGAAAATTATTTTGCTCCCTCCCAACTTAATATTAAATTATAAAATTAGAAGAAGAAAATTTATTAGTTTCGGCGACATTAAATTAATTGGACAAAAATCTGGTCTTTATTAGTTGATATTCATGCCAATTATTGCCTTTATTACTTTCCGATGGATTATTATTTTTATTATTATTTCATTTCATTAAAATCCAAGCGGAGTGGAAAGCTGCTGCCATGTATTTCTCTGGGCTGTATACAGTGGTCTATGAGTTAATGCATCCAGCATCATTGTTAATGGCCAAATCATAGCATCTGGGAGCCAGCTAGAACACCTCTGGCAAATGACAAAAACACGTCGTTTTACGCCAAGAAAAGAAGAAAAACAAAAACCTCCAACCGATCACTTTCCTCGTATTTTCAAAGACCGGTCTTGTCTGAATCGGTGGACCGTCACACGTGTGATTGCCTCTAAAATGCAAGCCTGATTAGATCTTAACATGTTACCTAATTGTAGGTAAGCATACCATCCTATCAAAGCATGAAGATATTCATTTCAATGTCCATTTGGATTTATTTATTTATTATTTTGTTCTTTTGGAAATTAAATTACCTTTGCCATTTTTACACTAGTTTACAAATAATCCCTTAAACCACACTAGTTTCATGCCACCATAATAGGCTTCCACCATGTCTAATGTTGCACTGACATGTCATCTTTTTTCTGGCGCGGCACGTGTCAGGTTACGGGGCTAGTGGAGCTCTGGTGAATGGTTATAAATTTTTCCTCTCTTTTCTCTCTTCTGCCAGCTGGAAATACATGTCGGTTCTTGATGTTTGCATAGTGTTTATTTTGGTCTTTGATCTTTTAATTTCTCTATTATTATTGTTCTTATTTTTTTATTTTCAGTTTGCTTTTGGTTATTTTAATTATTTCAGTATGCAAATTTTAATTGCTTCTAGGTCCTCTAATTGAAATTTGTCATATATTCTATCTTTTATTTCAGTCTTTATTATTTTAATTTTGTAAAAACATTGCAAAATTTTTAAAATGTCTTTATTTATTTTGGTCCCAATGTTTTATTTATTTTAATTTTATCCTTCAATTGAATTAATTATCTAGTTTACTGTAATTTGTTTTGATTTTGTCCTCCAATTGAAATTAGTCACATTTCAATCCTCATTCTTTTATTTTTTTTTTAACAAAATTACACTGAATGTTTTTTTTAAATATATTTATTTGTTTCTGTTCCAATATTTTTATTTGTTTCAACTTTGTTGTTCGATTGGAAATAATTATATATTCTATTTTTCATTTCAGTTCTAATTGTTTGAATTTTTTATTTGCGATTAATTTCTTATTTTTTCTGTCATTTTTGGACAACGTTTATTTTTATCCCTATTTATGCATCTATGCTTTTAGTTTTTGGTTTAATTTTTATCGTTTTAGTTTTTATTAGGAATTTATTTTTATTTGGTTCATTCCTGAAATTTTAATTTATGTTGGTGATCATTTTTAAATTTAATATTGCTCTCTTTTTTTCTTTGTTCTTTTTTTGTGTTTTCTATTATTTTTATCTATTCTTCGGATAAGATGATTTTATTGTTTGCACCATAAGAATAATAGTTTTAGTGATTATTTTTAATTGCTTTTTTATAAAAATGTTTTGCTTTTTTATCTTAACAAGAATTCTACACAGATTTATTATTCAATCTAAATTTATAATATAATAAAAGCTCTTATATATTTAATTTTCTACGTTGAAAAAAATATGGTATCGCCTGCAAAGAGACGTGGGGGCATTGGCTAGTGCTAGTATATATTGTGCTCGCACTAATTTTCTTAAAAATTTAATTTTTAACATTTATAGAATATCAAATTGCCCTCGAATCTACTTTCTGATTATAAAAAAAACTAAAATAAATCTTCCAACACCAGCCTAATTTTGTTTTTGATTGTAAAGGTAATTTAATACTTTAAAGCCTTCCTATACCATCTTACCTGCACCAAGGTCAAACATGCCGTCCACCATGTTTTTTGGCATTAAACATCAGCAACCTTAAGCACACAAATCCCTGCGTTTTTTTAATTCCGAGAAGTGAAAACAGTGTCACCCATTGACTCACACCAGATTCTTTATGAAGACCTAGCCATTTCCTTTCTCATCAGTCATCAGTAGTTACTTTCTCTCATCAATGACATCATAATTAATGAAAACCATAAATATTTTCACTAATGACACAAAAAATCACAGCAATTAATGATTTCACTGTCGGGCAGCCCCACGAGCCGTCCTAAAACCATTTCACATGACTTTCAAATCGCATTCTAATAAGATCCATAACAGCTGCAGTATCCGGTAGGTGGTGGCCAGCTAGTGAACAACCAAGCAGAAGATTGTAGGCTTCTTCTTTTCCCAGTTTATATAATTGAAAAGGCCATGGGTTTCTGCTCATCATTCTACCTCATCAAGCGTCAATGGCGGTTTTGCAAGAAATTGTAGTTCTGGGTCTTCTAGTACTGTGCATGGCCGCATCGGTTTCTGCACACAGCAGACATTCGCATTACACACCTCCTCCTAATGTCATCCGATTGACTGATGTTTTTAGTCGTGTCTCAATTGGTCGAGAATATTCTACTTTTTTCGGAGGCTCAAATACTAAGCTGCTAAATAACGGGTCTGATGCTAATCTTGCTCTTGACAAATCCTCAGGTACGTATACACCCAGATCACCTGTGTCTTTGTAAATGGAGTTTGATCTTTCAGGGCTAGTGAAATAACTTCCACTTGTGTTTATTCTTGTTCTTTAATTTGCAGGCTCGGGATTGGCCTCACGGAACAAATACTACTATGGATTCTTCAGCGCTGCCATAAAGCTGCCATCTGGTCTTTCCCCTGGAGTTGTAGTGGCCTTCTACGTAAGCTAGCTCTTCTTGTTTTGCTCTGGTTTTTCTCCCTCTAATGCCACAAATTACGTGCTGCTGCACATTGAGTACAGCCATGGATGACTAATACACAGGGACCAAAAACTTCAGCTGTCTAATGCAGATAATTACCCGCACAACCATGATGAGATTGATATCGAGCTTCTTGGTCATGATCAGAGAAACGATTGGGTCCTCCAGACCAACGTCTATGCAAATGGAAGCACTGGCACCGGAAGAGAAGAGAAATTCTATCTTTGGTTTGATCCCACGGAGCAGCACCATCATTACAGCATCATTTGGAACAACCATCACGTTGTGTAAGAAAATCACCTCGCAACACAACTATTGGCCTTTGAATTTTTGATTTTCCAATACTTATTGTTCGACAGAAACCAAATGAATGCAGGTTTCTAGTGGACAATATACCAGTAAGAGAGTTTGCCCACAGCAGTTCTTACCCTTCTGTATATCCATTAAAGCCGATGTCTCTTTATGCAACAATATGGGATGGTTCTCAGTGGGCAACCCATGGAGGAAAATACCCAGTTAACTACAAATACGCTCCATTTGTGGTTTCATTTGCAGAGATGGAAATGACTGGTTGCGTTTTCAATCAAACTGCCATTGTTACTTCGTGTTTTATGGCTAATCCTTCAAGCTTGGACCCTGTTGACGGGCCAGAGTTTGTCAGGCTGTCAAAAGAACAAGCTGGGGCGATGGATTGGGCAAGAAGGAAGCTCATGTTCTACTCCTACTGTAACGATAGATCAAGGTTCAAGGTGATGCCGTCTGAGTGCAAATAATTCCATCTTATTTTCTATTTTTGTTCATAATAATCACCTCGAATTGTATTGCTTTTCCTTCATTGAAGGAAACAAGTTATATTAACATTCTTTACCCTACGCCTTTGAAGTTGGAAACAGAAACCACCTGACAAAATTTAATGTGTAAACTTTCTAAATAATCTCACATCAGATATCGTACCAGTACTTGAGTTCAACTGAAGATTATTTTTAACTTGAAAATATATTAAAATAATATATTTTGTATTTTTAAAAATTATTTTATATATTAGTACATCAAAACAATCTAAAATTACACTAAAAAAATTAACTCAAAGAAAAAAAAATCAAGTTTTTGCTTAACCTAGGTTTATGTGAAAACAAAAAACAATCCAACTCAAGGTTATCAATACCGTTTCGGTTGCCGTTTTGTTTTTTCTATTGGTACGAAACGTTTCAGTTTCAAAGCGTTTCGGTGTGTCGTTTCGGAGTTGTACTATTCATATATAATAAATTGATTATATATGTGAAAAAACTTAAAAGGTGAAAAAATTAAATATATTTTTTATTTTTTATAAAATTAAAGTTGTCACAATTTTATTTTTTATAATATATATATATATATATATATATATTAATTTTATTATTGCATTTTCAATGCATCTCATAAATATAATAGTATATATATATATATATATAATAGTAGTGTGTATATATATAATTATATATATATAAGTGGGCAGGAGATGGGGAGAGGCTGGGAATTATTTTTTTTCCAGGACCGAAACCGAACACCCGGAGTAATTCTAGAGTTTTTCGGCGGGTATTTCCGGTATGGACAAATATTTAAAACGAGATAAAAACAATGTTATTTTATCTTATTTTTTTATCTTATACCAAACATTTCGACTGTTTCGACTAAACGAAAGAGTAATAATAAAATAAAATGATATTAATAACTTTGATCTAACTACGATACATTTTACCAGATCTAGTAAGTCAATAGTCAGTTAAAAGGAGCAGTTCATAAGGAACAGTTTCTAATAAATATATTATCAAAAGACTAGATAAAAAAAATAAATCACTGGAAAAAAAACCACGGTAATCTGTAAAGGCATGAACAATAGGAGCATGACTTCTTTTATGTTTTCGTTAATTAATATTTTCAATTAAAATTATCAAACTTCATATGAAAATGATAATTTATATGAAATTAATTATATTTAAAATACCACACATTTAATTATTTCAATAAATATTTGACTTTGTTCTTTTTATTAAAGTTTAATAAATATTAAATGCAAAAGAGCAGTCAAGTTGCAGGCACGTCAACAACAAATCTCTGACAGGCAGCTACCCTCTATGGATCTATGTGCCCCGTCATTAATGACCTTCCGGCTTCCTAGCTGCATAGAATTGGGCCGGTAGACAAGACTCCAATTGGGCCAGGCTAAAACAACGATAACCGTTGATTACTAAGAGCCGCAGGTATTTTACTGTCGATATAGACTCAAAATATAATTAATTTGAATAAAAACAGTTTAGAATGTAAAAACAAACTAGTGTTAAACCCCAATCATTTTTCTTTCAGGTCTTATTCTTCATTTATAGGCAGGAGAGGAGATAAGAGGGAAAGGGAACTTCATTTCTAGGCAGGAGATAAAGAGGTGTCATTAGTCGTTAATTAAAATACAATAATAATTTTAAAAATAACGAAAACTATCTTATTGATTTTTTTCTTTGAGAATATAAAACATTACATCTTTTTAAAATTACTGACCAAAATTTCAAAAATATGGAAATATAGTGAAAAAATAAAATGGCTAAATGATAGATGAGACAAGGCATTTTTCTTAATAAAACATCTAATTCATTGTTTTTTTATATAATATACTCAAATTAATCATATTTTCATAATAGAGAATATTGAGGCATAATTATGTTTAACTTAAAACTACAATAATTTTTACTTTAGAGCCTTCAAATAAAAATATGTTTTTTTTAAAACAAGAAATATATGAAAATAAAGAAATTTGAAAAACACCGTAAAAAGTGTAATTAATTATTTTAACTACCATATAATTAAATAAAAACAATCATTAAACATCTTTAATTCAAATTACACACCAGCAAACAAACTGTTCTTGTTCTTGGGAGTATGGTGCCACCTCTCTCGACAAAACATTGAAAATCAAAGCATGAAATTCTAATATTCTTAAATCCTAATCTCAAATGCCTCGCATTTCCCTCTTATCTCGAACACTTAGACCACCCTACGGAATTAAAATTTGCCCTGTTTTCCATCAAACCATTTTTTTTAGTATTTTTAATTTTTAGTAACAAGCAAATACTCCACCGAGCAACTAAAGCCGAAGGATTTTCCTAGCTCGCGCTGACGATTCTCCCATATAATATAGCACTGCAATGCCCTTCACAAAGGGTTAATTTAATTTGAAATGCAAAACAGCCTAAGTAGACACATACTCAATTCACTAGTGTAGATCAGTCTTTAACCTTCCACCCGCCGCCCATATTCCTCAATTACAGAAACTGTGATTCGATTCCAATGCGGAACCATGCTACGTAACTAATAGTACATAGGGTGAAGGATGTTCGCAAAGGGGCAGGCAGAACCGCAAACCCAGAAAATGGAAATGCTAGCATGGAAGAAGCTTTTCTGGAATCTTATGGCATTTATGCTTTCAGGATATATCCAGAGGGTTTTGCTATTGGGCAACGATACCTGCTCTATTCTATTACCTGTGACCTAACAAAGATTAGAATTTCCCACATTTCCAACAAAGACCTTCCTAAATCTAATCTCAAATCAGGAGATGCAGCCTTTTATCAAGCTAGACAAACAAATAAACCAATATCAGATCAGACATATAACCAGAAACATATCTAACAAAGCCCACATCAAGAAAGAAAGCAGAACATTTAATTAAACTCAAAATTAGCAATACAAATAAAACGTAACTCTAAGTTCAACAGTAGCCATGTTCTAAATAAAGAAAATCCATGTCCATACTTGAGACAAAAAGGTAAAAATACCCATTCATGTGAGCTTAATCACCACCAGCCGTCTTGTAAACATAGGTAAGGCCACACTTACCACAGTAGTGCCTATCGAAATGATTCGCCATGAAAGTTCCAGCACCGCACTCAGCATTAGGGCACTCCTTCCTCAACCTCTGGACTTTGCCGCTATCATCAACCTTATAGAACTGGAGCACAGCGAGCTTGACCTTCTTCTTCTTGTGCTTGATCTTCTTGGGCTTGGTGTAGGTCTTCTTCTTTCTCTTCTTGGCTCCACCCCTCAATCGAAGCACCAAGTGGAGAGTGGACTCCTTCTGGATATTGTAGTCAGCGAGGGTGCGGCCGTCCTCGAGCTGTTTTCCAGCGAAAATGAGACGCTGTTGGTCTGGAGGGATGCCCTCCTTGTCCTGAATCTTGGCTTTCACATTGTCGATTGTGTCCGACGACTCAACCTCGAGGGTTATAGTCTTTCCCGTCAAGGTTTTCACGAAGATCTGCATCTTCGCCTGTTGGGGTTTTTGGAGGTGCGGAGCGGATGGGGGAGCAGGTTTCGGCTGATTGTGTTTTGTATAATATGGGTGTTCGAGGAGGGGAATATTAGGGTTTGTTTTGGGTGAGGCGTGAAAGTACGGATATAGCCATGGCGTTGTTTACTGATTACAGGGGCTAACTTGGGAATTGGGATGTGGATACTGGGCCCCTTTGGTGGGCTAGACTCGGTTAGAATCGTAACCCTTGCAAATTCACAAACTATTTCGAAGGTATTTGCAAATTTACAATAGTTAGTATTTTGTTTTTGTCATAGCCATAATTTTTATTATATTAAATGCTTTATATAATTATTAAAACCTAAAATTAAAAAAAATATAAAATACAGATAAAAATTAAAATATTTTTTTAAAAAATAATCACCAAGTTTACAAATAATGCAGTATTATAAATGATTATTAAATTTTTTTCTTAAGAGAAAATAATTTTAGTTTTAAATTATTTAAGTTATTGAGTATATAGAACAAACGATAAGCTAAAATCCTGTTCTTAGTATTTTAATTAGAGATTAAGTATGATGTTTCATACAATAATTTATCAATAAATTTATTATATGATGTGAACAACGCAAACAAAGATTTTAGAACAAGGAAAAACAATGTTTTATAAAAGAGATATAAAAAACTTTAAAGCGAATAAAAATTGCTGATGGATATGGAGTAAAACGAGTTAAGCGTATTCATTTTATATTTTAAAAATATTTTTCTTCTTTGTTTTAAATTTTTTTATTATATATTTGTATTGATTTGAATTTTAAAATTTTAAAAATAACAAATACTATTTTAATACATTATCAAACAAAAAATACTTTAAAAAAATTTGTTAGAACAATAACTATAAAAAAGAAAAAGAAAAAGAAACGCCTTCAGAAGTATGCTCAATTTTTATGAAATGTATTTTGATATAAAATTGAAGCTAAGATTCATATCATTAACTCAAAAGAAAAATCAAATTAATTACGGAATGGGAATGCATCCATCAATTTTTCCTTGAGATTCATAATCCAAGCAATGATGAGAAGAGGAGAGAGGGGGAGAGAGAGAGAGAGAGAGAGAGAAGGCTGTGAATAGTAGGAGGTAGAACTTCAATTCAGGACATGAACACTCAGATTATTATCTGTAAAATGTCCTAAGAACACAGACTTCCGAGGGAATGGATCACTGTTCCCACTTTATATGCATAAACATAAACACACAACCAAGATTGAGATTACATTATACAGAAGTTGGTTGTAAGAAACCAAAAACTAGAACTGAGATCACCTTATACAGAAGCTGGTTGTAAGAAACCCAAAACTAGAATGATCTCACAAAAGCCCTAGGGAACAATCTGGGAAAGATTGTATTTTTTGCTTTAAAAATCAAAGCATATATCCCGTAACAGGGAATGTGAATTACAGCCACCAAGAAATACCTGTAGCATTTGTAAATTCATTAGTTTTTGGTGATGTTTGATGCAATTCAAAGTCAAAATAACACAGATAAAAGTGAGATGAACTATATACCATAAGGGAGCCCAGGGAGTGTTAAGCTCGAGGAATGAATACGGCCACCTGAGAGAGATGGCCAGAAAAATGTTACTGTTCTTGAACCAGCATAACGAAAAGAAAAGAAAAAACATATCTTCTTATCCACTGATTGAAAAACGAAACGAAAAAGAAACATCATGCATACCACGTAAAACCACATGCGTGAATGATCCACTGGAAAATGGCATAGATGCAGCTCCACTGCACAAAATATGCAATGCGGAACCAAGGAAATGGCTGAAACCAAGACAAAAGGAGAGATTACTACACAGGATGTAAATGCATTTTCAAACCCGTTTTGGAATTACCAGCTTTTGGCTTCTTCTTCTTTTTTTAGCTTCCATGTCCTTTCATTCAAAAGCAGAATTCCAAAGTGTTTATTAATACTTGGAAGCTGATATCACAGCACCTTCCGCACATGACTTCACATTTATTTTCAAAATGTTACAATTTGCTATTTTCAGAAACCACATCCACGGCAAAAAACAGCCACAATTTTCCCGAACGGACATAATCCAGACCGGGAAGTTGCTTCAATTGTGATTGGTTTCCAGGATTTCTAACTGTGCTATGAGCTCGTTTGTAGAAATGCTAATGGAGTTGCAGAGTGGCTAGCCATAGCTTCCGTGCTCTGTTTTATGATCTCGTGATTGGGTTCAATGTCCTCTGAGGGAACTGTGCTATCTATTGTACCTAGATACTCAGAGAGTGATGAAATTTCTTCCAATGTAGAAGAAAAAAACAATGATGGATCAGATGTAAATTGATGCTATAAAATCCATTTGAAGTCTCACGATTCAACTATATGAAACAGCTATCGCTCATTTCTAGAAAAAAGGACTTAAACCTTTATGTGGGAAATACTTACAAGGTTATTGAGAAGGGTATCTAGCACTAGAAAAACAGCATTGAAAGAATGGATGCAACCCATCAACTGCAAAGCACAAGAACATTAAAAAGTCAGCAAGAATTCCACCAGGGAATCGCAGCGGGTACAAATTTTGCTCGTAGTTTTTCCCAGAGATCATATGATCTAAGCAGTGTGAACAATGTAATTGATTTTGGAATTCCGGGAGGTAACGTCTAGAGAAATAAACCAATAAAACTTCGAATGAATTAAGGATCTCAAGCACCAAAATGAGGTAATATTACTGGATTCTCACCGCATTGAGGCCGAGGTGCGTATTTGATAAAAAAGGGACGATAAGGCACCAAAATACAATGTCTGTCAGGACGATAGCACCTGCACAAGTCTGTTAAAAAAAGAAGAGAAATACAAATAAGATCGCTAAACCAGAAGAAGGGCATTTCCAGGCATCAATAAAGCTCTACTGAAAGGCCTCAACAACAAGCAGTTTTGTGTGTGAACTCATGAGGCACGCCATTATTGTCTGTTCAAGAGGATTACGGGACTACGAGAATTGCAGGCTTTATTTGTGAATTTCGCACCACAGTGATGCCAGTAGACAGCTTATTCAAGAGTAAATCAAGGCAGAAGCACTGAGAAATTATTGCAAGGAAAGAAGGCCATAATACACAACACATACGGAATAAACAAATCTTGATGACTAACTTGGTATATAATTTGCATGAGGTACCCCCAAAATCCAGCTCTTTCTAGAATTGCCTCCTCAGCACTGTGACTTTGCAAGCTGACGGCGCTCGTACTTTCATCTTCCATGTAAGTTATGGAGGTAGCAGTAGTTCCAATGTCTTCCACGTTCCTTTTCAAGGGCACAGAATTCTTGGCATTTTCATCGGCAGCTGGGTTCTTTGAAGACAACCAACATCCATATGCTGATATCACAGTGCCAAGCTACAACAGAATAAGGTTGCCAGTCAAGCGAATGAACAAGTCTTAGTCCCTTCCTTAACATTTGCTAAAATAGAGAAAATGGGTTAATTACAGTGTTTGACATACCGCGAAATATACCAAAGCCAATAGAAATGTCCACCTGCAGATAAATTGGAAGGTCAAAATCAGATACCAATTCACAATGACATTGCTGTCTTTCAAGATCAAGAGAGGAGATGTTTTGGCTTTTTGGGTATTGATCTGACGGAGCGTAGAAGTGCAAGGCAGAATTAAGCAACATCTTAGTAGACAGTAGTATTACAGAGCATGCATGGGAGACGAGCAAACAAAAGCGATAACTCAATAAAATTATATTCTCTTTAATTCTTAGATTAAATGATAGGAAATCTCTGTAAATAATTTGAAGGAATAATTACTTTCTCCAAATTGAAAGAAACCATGATAAAGAAGAAGAAGACGATGTTCCTTTTCACAGCATCATTTGATCGCTAACAGTTGCACCACCGGAAAGTATATAAAAATCCAGAGTCCCTTTTCTCCTCTAAAAAACAAAACAAAATATCTTGCTTATAAAGAGTAGCTTCCCACGTTGCAGAGTTTCTAATAGTAATTTTTTTTTAAATACTATTAATAGTTATAAAAACAAAATTTTCATAAAAGTTGACAGTCTGTGTAATATCAATTTGCAATTTTCTTTCGATTAAATTTTTTATTTTATTCCTTCATAACTTTTAGATTACAGATGAACTCATACAATTCTCTTGTTAATTTCTTTCTTTTTTACTATCAACTTGATAGTAAGAGACAAGGGTGGGGGGTGGGAACCCAAAGGGCCGGACCACTTCCAGGCAAGATGGGCCACCAGCCTGGTCGCGTGGCTGGCATACCTTAGCGTTATTCACTCGCTCTGAGGCACACAAGCTAACACGTAATAGCAACAACAATTTATTCTTGAGTTATTGATGCTATATTTCTTACAAAAACATGTTAGAATAACTATGATCGAGAGGTTATGACTGAAGATGTATGAAGTAGTAAGAAGCCGTCAACGCCAGCGAAAATCTGAAATTTATAATGAAGAACAACTTACTCGGTGTAGTAAACAAATATGGTGGCATCCCAATCCAAGAAATCCGTCAACAGGAGTCCACCCATGACCAGGAAGGAGATGAAACGAGTGGCCAGGAGCCACCCGGGGTGCACCCCTTTCCAACAGCTGGTCCATAGCTGCGAGGAGCTGACATGGTTTCTTGGCATTAATGCATGCACGGCCCGGTGATCATTAGCATCCGGTCGAGCCACGAGGAGGCTCTGATACCTGACGTTATCGTCACATGCTGAGGCAAGTTCCCTCCTCCATTGCATCCATAAGGCCACAGCAACAGCCGCAGCAACAATGCCGAAACAAACGAAATCATACCAGTACATAACTAGCGCCATAGCCGCACCCACTTGGCCCTTTCCTACAATTTAGAGCTCGGAGATCGAAATGTTCGAGATACAAGCTTGATCTTAGCACCATTGACGGCATCTAAGAGCTTGTGTAGTTGGAGATCTGACGGTGGAAGGTTGGAGTAAGAGACTGTTAGGTTTGACTGTTTGGTTGGAAAACTCCGTGCTGTCATGTTTTTGAAACAGTTTATAAAAGGGTAGCTACTTATTTGTTTCGTGGAAATCTATCATACAATTCTACCTTTCTCAAATATGGCATTTCTCTTTTCTAGTCTGTGCTATCTGCAAATCAAAGATTGAGCCTCCCTCGATTCCTTTTATTCCTGATAATCGCCATGTTTATGTTCGTGATTGGAAGGCAGTGGTGGATGGTTCTGTTGCAAGTTGACGATTAGTTTTAGCTCAACTTTGTTTTGATTAGGTCGAGGAGCATGAACAAAAACATATTTTGAATTAAAATATAGTTAATCTTCGCATTGATCTGTTTCAATATTTAATTTCACGACTTTTCTCTCTCTTACAATTAAATCCTTCTTTAGCCTAATTGAATAGAGTTAAAGTTGAAATCATGGAAAGAAAACACTGAATTCAAAAATAAAAAATATATAAATATTTAATCTAAAAGTTTATTTTATTTATTTTTTCAGTCTCTGGATTTGACAAAAGAAAGAGAGTCGCCTAAAAATAATGGAGAGAGATAAAGTCATTGACTTTATCATTTTTCTGGCAACAAAATTCATTATTTTTATGCAAGAAATTAGATATGGAGAGTTTAATAATAGTTGAATAGATCCACAAAAGATATTTATGAGGAAAATCCCATTAAAAACAAAAAAACTATAAAGACAAACAAGTCATCAACCCAATTTCACTGGTTAAGTGCAAAGGTGATTGTTACGTGATTTATTAACTAAAAAGATAGATGCAAGGATAGCCTTCTTAATAAAATTAGATTTTTATATAGACAATTTATAAAAAAAGATTATATAAAAACACAGTAATAAAACGCATCATTAATATATATATATATATGGGTTCAATAAAATAATATTCAATGTAAAAATTAAATTAAATTCAAACACAATTTTCCATGCATGGTTTGAATTTAATTTTATTTATTTTTATTTTTATGTTGAATATTTTTTTATTGAACCCACAAGAAAAACCTAGTTTAATACTCGGTTAAATTTAATTATGACGGAATGGAGATGAATAGCTCCAAGTTCCAACAATGGCCGACACAAACATCAGCTGGACGTAGTTTTAATGGTATGCTTTCCATATCCTAATATTTATTTATACACCAATAGAAATTAAAGTAGAGATGGTTGTACAAAAACAAACTCACGAGGCACCTTTCGTGAATAGCTTTTGCTCGAACTTAAGCTTAGTCAACTCATAAACAATACTCACCTAGATTCAGTGGATGTGTATCTATTGTCAGTTTCATCTATCTTATCTTATACGTGGACAAATTTAAAGTCTTAAGAATTTTAGTTTTTTTAATGAAAAATGTTGTAATAAATCATTCGGCATCTCTGGTTCCTGTATAAATTAACGAAGGGTGGGTGGTTATTTAGTTGTTAATTTTATTCTATTTCGGTTGAAACAATCAAAACATTTCATATTAGTTAAAAATCTAGACAAACGACGTCGTTTTTATCCCGATTTAAATTCTGATTTGTTCAGGGTTTTTCGGTCAAATACTAGATAATATTTTTTAAAATAATAAATAATTTTATAATATCATAACTCTTAATTTGAACGCTAGATTATGATGAAAATTTACAAGTAGTCTTTTGAGATATTTATAAATATTTTGTTAAGATTTCAGAGCAATTAGAGAGTATAATGATCTTGCGAGATTGATGATGATATTCTCGTAATATTATACATATTCATAATTTTGCTTAGAAAAAACATTTTATTGTGTCTTTATTTAGATTAAATTATACAATTATAAATAAATTTTATTTTTGGATTTGAACTAATTTTTTTAATTAATATATACACACACACAAAAACACTCCAAAACTAAAATATTTTATTTCAATTAAAAAAATAAAATACCATCTGAAATTAGAAACAAAAACGTATAGACAACTTCGGTTCCTACATGGAGTCGAGGATTATCCTTCGGTGCCTATATCCCGATCAAATACGTACCCTGATCATGTTTTCATCAATTAGCCGTTTCTACAGATATATCTTGAACCTTTAATCAAGATGTCTTCAGAGTGGGCAGACAAGACCGAAGGAAATGTGGAGAGTGAGGTTGGGGAAAAAAATTAAATAACACACCTCGCAGAATACAAGGAAAAGCACATGGAAAGTGCTAGCTACAAGGTTTGACTTAAACAGGAAATGTGATTCGAGAAGAAAAAAAGCAAATCAATCACACATGAAAATGCTGGCCAGCTCTCTCCGACGGGGAAGAAGTGACAAGCTATGCCACATTCTCAGATGTCAGAGAAACTGTGATTAACAACCGTGAATCCTCCATCAACGGCCAGGTTGTGCCCACTTATGTAAGCTGATTCATCGGAAGCGAGAAACAAAGCAGCCTCGGCTATATGCCTAGCCTTCAACACAATACCTTTCAGATTGGCCGAGGCACAAGTGTTAGCTTCAACTTCACCAGGTTTCAGATCATAAGCTTTGCAAGAAAGTGGGGTCGCGACTCCATACGGAGAAATGCAGTTGACTCTAATCCCATAAGCCCCCAGCTCACTACAAGCCGTCCTGACCAGACCAACCAGAGCGTGCTTCGATGTGGTGTAAGCATGGGGTCCTGTTCCAGCAAGTGAGGAGGCAACACTGGTCGTGCATATAATAGATCCCCGAATGTTTTTAGACACCATGGCTCGAGCAGAGTGCTTAATTGTTGCCGCGACACCCCGTACATTTGTCGCCATGGTGTTGTCAAAACCTTCAATGTCAAGTTCTAGGATGCCTGTTAATGGCCCAATGATCCCAGCATTGCTGAATAAAACATCAAGCTTTCCATGTTTTTCCAGGATGTATTTCACTGTTTCCTCAACTTGTTTCTCGTCTCTTACATCGCAGTGGCGGTAAGAAGCTCTGTCAGCCCCTATCGATGCTACGACTTGACGGCCCAGATCGTCCTGGACATCTGCAACGACAACGAAACCTCCATTCTCAACAAATAACCTCCCTGCCTCTTCGCCGATCCCGCTAGCCGCACCAGTTATCAGTGCAACCTTGCCTTCCAGCCTGAAAGATCAAATGCACAGTTGAAACTTAGACGTAGCAATTAATGGACATTGATTTATGGATGTGTAAATGTTTACTCATAAAGTTTACAAGAGAAAGAAATAAATGAGAACGGTCATGATTCTCTCTGGCAGATCTACGTACGTACGATCGAGGGTTAAATTAAGAAAGAAAAGGGCTACCTTGGCTTAGACATTGGTGAAAGAAAGCCTTGTTCCTCTTGATAAACGACTTTGATCAAACTTCTAAATAATAAAACTCTTGGATCTGCTGTTTATAATGGTTTTAGATTCCTGCTGCGTAGCTAGCTAATATTTTTAATTACGTTTTCAAGCTCAAGCTGCAGAGCTCGAGGCAATGACTCGTAGAAAATGCACTAGAACTAGTACAATGCTTTGGGCTGTATATATATATATGCAATTGGGATATAAACTAATAGTTCAATTTGTTGCGCCAAGGCAGCATGGCCACACGATCGAATGAGTGCGGTAGCTCTTATTCTTATCAGTGGCTAGGATCACTACAGAAGCCATGATCTACCATTTTTCTTTTCTTTTTTAGAAAATATATTCAGAATTTAAAAGTAACAAAACTTAGCTAAACACAAAATCTAATCGTTCGAGAAATGAAAAGGGGGATCATGGAAATGGTTGGACTAGCTAGCTAGGATCAAGAAAAGCCCGAGGACTGGGGATTTTAATATGTGATGTCTAATCAGCTTTTAATGACCTAGTTTTTATAATGTGATTCCCACGTGTACTCTTCCACTACGAGGCTCATTTGTTTTATTTATAATGAATTTTTTTAATGCATTATGAAATAACATATTTAAGTTTTTTTTTTAAAATATTAGTCTTATTTTGGAGTAGTCTTGAATTATTGTTTTTTTTATCCAGAATAAATTATTAAAACTCAAGTTTTATCCGAATCCAAAAAAAATGAGATTTCCTTCGCTGAATCCTGTAACGGTAAAGATGCCCCAATTATCTTCAAACTATGTCTTCCACCTCAATGCCACGTAGACATTTGCTTCGTTCTGTAGCTTTGGGATTGGACCGAGCATTAACAGTCTGGCCCATAACTTATCGGTCTCCAATAAAACCATTGGCCATTCTAAACAATGCTGTAACAGACATGTGAGAGTAACGATAGTGGCAAAAATATTTTATTTAGGGAGGAGAAAAATCGAACATATACCATGTGGTGTTGAAGAGGCAAGTCCCCTGCTTCAGTTCTTCAGTCTCTGTTCTGTTCTCTGTAATAATAAAAACAACAAAAGCAATTTCTTTCAGTATACATGTTATTGATCATGTCTACTGCTGCTTCGACGTCTATCGCGCATTTCTCAACCCCAGCTTCCCTTCACTTGTCAACTGCTAAAACCAAGAAGGCAGCGGTCTTATTAAACTCCATACCCACTAGTAAATTCACATCACCGTCTATCAGTAAAGTCCAATACGGGTATGGATACTCGAAGAGAAGCTCAATTCTTACTGGGTTCAAGCCCTTTTCTTCTCCAGTCATGGAGTGGCAGGATTGCACGTAAGTTACCAGTAGTATTTTGATTTGCTTTTAACTAATTGTTTCCGATTTGTTGGGCTGTGAATGGGAGGAATACTAGGTTATTGGAGTTTGGTGTGGTTGATGGGTCTTCAATGATCTTTGTTTGTGCGATTGTGACCAAATTATGGTTTTTAAATGCAGGGTTAAGATGGAAATTGATGTGCCTGTCGGGTTAGCTTATAAGCTTTATTCAGATCGTGAATCAATTCCTCGTTGGATGCCCTTCATTTCATCTGTGCAGGTGTGCGGAAATTTTGATGTTTTTTTCCCTTCTTTATATTTATCTAGCGCCCAGGCAGGTTAAATAAGCATTACTGTTTTAATGTTAGCACGTGACTGGTTTTATCTGTGACTTTAGTTTTTCAATTTGAAGGGGGCCATAAAATATGGTGCATTCTCGATTTCATTTTACATTATAATGATCAAGAAAAAATCTCAGCTTGTTTTAACGTATTATAGCTATAAATGTCCGCGTTTAGGATAAGTTGATGTTTGATTCTATGTAATAGGTACTCAAAGACAAGCCTGACTTATCACGGTGGTCACTGAAGTATAAAGCACTTGGTCAGGAACTTGAATATTCTTGGCTTGCTAGAAATATGCAGGTAATGATCCTTTGTATAGTGTATAAACATTTTTCACTAATTGTTAATGGATGCATAATGCTTTTGCTATGTGATCAGAGGTGAAATCAGCGTCTCCTTGCTATGTTCCCATTCATTTATATTCTGTGTTCAACTTGTTGCAGCCAACCCCCAATCAGAAAATTCATTGGAGATCTCTGGAAGGTCTTCCTAACAGGTAACTGGAAAAGGCAGGCACCAAATTGTGCAGGATTAACCACATAATCTCAAGAATCTAGAATGCTCCTTTTAGCCTTTGAATCATTAGTTAATGAGAATATGAGATTTCCTTTGCTAGATTCATAGTCTAAGATGACCTAGACTGTATTCCACAGAGATAATTACAGAAAATTTCTTGCCTGTTGTTTTTGCTGCCTATGGTTAAAGAAATCTTGCTTACACACTCACATTACTTGAAATTAAACAATTTGTGGTAAATAGCTAATTATCACGTGCATGTGTGACTGTAAATTTCATGTGTAAAAATTAATTTGGGGCTATAGTATTGGATGAAAACAAAAAATAGAATTTGCATTGGCACCACTAATCTTCTTAAATGCCTGGAAGATGCTTAGTGATGCTGAAGCAACACATTTTTTCAGGCTTCTTATTAAGAGATTCCCCCTGAATATAATAAACAGTGGGGATGATGGACAAGGTTGAACATAGATGCATAGATCTAGTTCATTGAAGTTGGATCATGATATCAATTTGCTTCCTCAATTACCTGCTTAAGTTTTTTGTATTTTTATTATGGTGGGAATTTGCTTGTATTTGTCTTTCAATTCTCGTTGCTACATGTTGATGAGTTTTTGTGTTAAACCTGGCGCTGTTAGCTAAAGCCAGTTTTAGTAATTTTCATGAATGTAGATGGGAAGCATATTTCATCTGCATTGATTAATAAAGTTTCAAATTGCTTGTAATAAATGTGTGTGATTGTTGACATTGTCGAGATGATCGATGCCCATATAACTTAAGCATGTAATGAAAGAGTTGTCATGTGGTTTTCACATGTCTTTGAGTGCCTTGCAAAATGCCATATCATTTCATTTTTCCTTAACATAATAGCAGAATGTCCATTAACTTTTTTCTTACATCGCAGAGGCTCTGTTCGATTTTTTCCTAGAGGTTCTTCATCATGTCAAGTAGAAGTGAGCTCCTACATACAACATTCAGTTTGATCTTCATGGCTACAGCATTCGTGGTTGCCATTTAGTCAGCTATTATAATCACAGTTCATCACCCTAAGTTTAGTGGATTAACTGGATTCTTACTCGACAGATCAACTAAATATTCTGTCAAGATTGTCATTTCTTGAAATTGATGTTTCATTTTTCTTACAATCAAAACTTAGCTCAGATCTTTATAATTATATTTTTGCTTTTCAGCTTACTGTTTCATATGAAGTTCCCCAGATTCTGACTCCTCTAGCAGCAGTAAGCATCCGTACTTTCATTTAGATTCCATAGTATTACTCTGAGAGGAGCCCTGCATGCTTAAGTATAAAATGAACAGTAATATGCATTTAAGTGGTGTGTGCAGATTCCGTGTCCAAGCTGCTTGGCTTCAACAGAGATGAAAATATAAATTGTTTTGTATAAGAATAAGTCCTTGCACTTGCAATGCAGTGAATGATTAGTCCATTTTATTTTATTGTCACTTTTTCAGGCACTCCAACCTTTGCTTGAGAGCTTACTCAGAGGGGGTTTGGA
The DNA here is from genome assembly GCA_032356905.1 of Salix exigua. Classification (NCBI taxonomy): domain Eukaryota; kingdom Viridiplantae; phylum Streptophyta; class Magnoliopsida; order Malpighiales; family Salicaceae; genus Salix; species Salix exigua. The sequence continues at coordinate 7,160,244 of CM063601.1, forward strand.
AAAATTTGCAACTCTTGCGAAAAGTTTTGCAGACTGAATTCCATGCTTCAGATGGGGTAACTGGGACCCATATACAATGACAATCAACAATTTTTTTAGCTGGAATGTTTCAGAATCAATATGATTATTTCACTGGCAGCATTGTTCTCCGTAGAAGGAGAAGTTTTCTTGTTAATTTGCCATTGATTGTATTCAGCACCTTACTATGAATTGTTGATCATTCCAAAAATAATGAAAAGTTCATGATATATGCTTTAGTTTTCCTTCATCTGGAACACTCACTGATTTGAACAAGAGTAACAGAGTAGCTTGAATTGCTAATATGCATTTAACCTTTACAAGTGTTTAAATACAGATTTCTCAGTAATGAGATCCTACAATTTAGGAATGCTGATAAGATAAAGCCCAAGATAAAGGAATTACAAATTTGAATTTGAATGTGATTTGTACAGTGTAAATGACAGACATGTCATTGATAAAGAGTAGCTTAACTATACAACACTTTTTGCCTATATTCGCTTCTCACCCATGTCGTTGAACTGCTAGATTTACCGTTCGAATATATGAGGGTAAATGAAAATAGAACTAGCTGTCCCATTATTTATTCTGTTTAGCTTTAGAAAACAGGGTTGATACACCTGCCTTAAGTTTCCCCATGTATGGGATCATGGTAAGATGGCTAACTTAAGACTAACCTGAAAGAACTTTCTATCATATGCTTCTGTTGATTTTGATATCAACAATAAACTACTGAATTTGTCATCAGAGAGTTCCCAAGTTTAGTTGTTCTTCCTTGTTTCCTGTGCAACTGTTTTCCCCATTGAAGCCCCTTGTATTTCTTCGAAGTGAAATTCCCAAATTCTGAGCGGAGGTTTTTAGATTTACGATAAACGAAAATTGCAACAACGCATCATTTTATGTTTTTTTTTTTTAATTCTTGGGATGGGATGAGCTGTACCTGCTCTTGGTCTAGTTCAAGTCCAGTAAAATTGGGTTCTTTTGACTCAATTCACCCATTTAATTTGGGATAAATCCAATCCAATTTAAAAAAAATATATAAAATATATTTCAAAAAAATTAAAAACTATGAAGATAGAGATATGTCCTCATGAAATGAAAAGATATGTCACTTCATTTTACTCCACAGCCCCGTTGCTTTTCAATTGATTATGGATTAGAAACTTGCAATTGGATTTTGCATTGGAATTATATCTCTGCAACATGTAGATAGAGATCCTAAAACAACACTATTTATGGATCGTAGATGTTGTTCCTGATGATATTTTACCAGATGTTGTTCGTTGATCAAATAGCAGGAGATCGCAGAGGTTTTCACGTATCGTATGAATTGAGTTTGTGATGGAATTGCAAGTAGTTTGTGTTGACATATAATGTCATACTTTGTATGCTTTATATATTTTGATGATAACAATAAAAAGAAAATGGGCTAATAATATGCTTGGATGAGATTAAGCTATAAACAGGTTTTATTCAAAGAATACATCAACAAGCATAATGGAGTTCAAGAAGAAATCACTCCAAGAAGTCCAAGATGCAAGCAAGTGAAGACTTAGAATAAGTGTTCATTTTAGTGCTTTGTGTAAATCTCAATTTCTATCTTGATAGCACAAATTAAAATGAACTCACACACTTCACGAGTGCATGCATTAAAAGGTTTTGATGATTAAAAGGTTTAAGTCATAATCAATCGGTTCAAGAAATTCGAAAAGATAATTTGTCAAAATAGTTTTCTGCATGAACCGGTCGACCGCTTGAGGTATCCGTTGTGAACCGGTCGACCGCTTGGAAGACAAATTATTTTATCCGTTGTGAACCGGTCGACCGCTTGGTTTTGTCCGTTATGAACCGGTCGACCGCTTGATATGGCAGTTGCACTAAAACGGCTAGAAACGGCTAGTTTCTTTTAGAAACTTATAAATAGGCCTCTTAATTGCAAAACAAATAACACACAACTTTCATATCTTATATTGAGGCAATTAGAAGTGCATAAACACCTTCATATCATCTTTCCTCATTAATACTCATATTTGTGTTTAAATCTTCATATCTTAACACAAAGAGTATTTCTCATTCTCACTACACTTAAACACCTTCAAATATCCTAAGTGCTATTAAGTGAGAGAAAGAGATTTTAGATCTTCATTTGTAATATCTACACTATTAAGAGTGTATTGTTGTTTTACTAAAAACAACCATTGTGAAACTCTTGAGAGTTGAGTATAAAACTCTTGGTATTGGTGAGGGAACATCACCAAGGAAAAATCTTGAAGAGGGGACATCTTCAAGTGGGAAAAAGAAAATCTTGAAGAGGGCATATCTTCAAGTGGTGTAAAGTCTTGGTGTGGATTCATCAAGCAAGAAATTGTAATCTTGTTACTTGGTTTAGTAAGAGAGTACAATACTCAAGTACGGGTTGGTACTTGAGTCGTGGACGTAGGCTTGCCGAACCACGTTAAAAACCCGAGTTAGCAATCTCTTTCCTTATCTCTTTACTTTCAAGTAATTGATTTTAGAATTGCTATAATTATTGTATTTGCACCAATTCCGCTTTTAGGTGCATAGTTGCTTTAATCCGTGAATTTCAACAGTTTGATGGGAGAATAAAAGCGAGTGTAATTTACTTGAATTATTAATTATATTTTATTATTATGATAGTTAAATCTATAATATTTTTTTAAAAAAACATGTGTGTGTCCTCCAAATTAGTTTCAAAAGTTGACAACAATATGGAAAACATGATACCTAAATAATCAAAATTGTTTTTCATTAAACTTAACCTCAACCACAACCACAGTTTTAACCAAACACTTAAATTTCAATAACGAATCACAGCTAAAACTGTTTTTCATAAAATTGTTTTTTTTTCAACCTCAATTACAACAGTAACAATTGTGTCAAATAGGCTCTATAGTCTGTTGGTTTTAATGCAGGTTTGTCCTTCTAATTTTAAAAAATAGTTCTTACTAACTAATTTATTTTTTATTTTTATTTTTATCTTATTTTTTAAATTTTTTTATTATTTATTTTAGATAGGTTTATGTAATTGATGTTTTTTCTTGATTTCATCCATCGATATTTGATTTTTTGAGGATTGAACTTCTCAATTTTTTTCATGCATGATGTTGTTGATCTAATGATTTATATCACAATTTATAACTTTTCTATCACATAGTTTTCAAATTCAACCTAAGAGCTAATCAAAGGAAAGTCATGGGTTATGGGCCAGCTGAGTTAACTTAGGTGAGCCTAATTTTTTTTATACAAACATGTAAAAACGATATTATTTTGAACAAAAAAATCAATGGGTTTTAACTAGATTTTCTCAGGGTTGATTGAGTTGTGAATAAATAATGTTAATCATGTCATATCGAGTCAATTATCCCCAATCATTATTGTTTTAAAACCCCACTTGATATGACAGTTTGACCCATGACTCGCGTGGTCTTGGAACTTGGCCTAACCAAATTCAAAGATCACCTGGGTCATCGATCAAACTATTATGACAGGTCGAGTTTTAAAACAATAATATATTGTATTATTTCACTATCATTGTTTCATTTATAGGCTCCAAGTTCCAAGACCACACGAGTCATGGGTCAAATTGTCATATCAGGTAGGGTTTTAAAACAGTAATGTGTTGTGTTATTTCACTCTCACTATTTCATTTATCGGAGAATGAGTTTTATGGTTTTGTTACTTATACCTACTTCAAAGATCACCTAGGTAATGGGCCAAACTATTATGGCAAGTTGAGTTTTAAAGCAATGATGTGTTGCGTTATTTCACTCACTGTTTCATTTATCGGAGATTGAGTTTATGGTTTTTTTACTCATGGTACTTTTGATCTCATGACTTGGGTCATGGGTTTGAGAAGCTAACAAGTTTATTTTATTTTCCAGTTTTGTTGTTTAATATTTTGTTTTTTTATTTTTATTTTTATCACGTTGTCGTAACCTCATTATTTAAAACATGATTTTAACGAGTTAACCGAAATAGTTTCGTCTTTTTTTCTCAAATTACATGTCTATCTTAGATTAACTCACAATTATTTTGTCCCTTTTTTACCTTCTCTTGTCCTTCCATGTGTTAAATTGATGAAAATTAAACTACATTGTTTTCCATTATTGAATAAAGGGTTTTTTTTCTATTTATTTCTGTTGTTTTATTTGTGTGTTTTTTTTCAAGGACAAATTATTTTTATTTTTATAAATATAACATGTAAATACAACATATTTATGTTATATTTATATAAAATATAAGAGAATAAGTTTTAAAGATACATTACAAAAATCTCTTTGAAGTATTATAAAATAAAAAAAAAATAGAAGATTAATTATTTTGAAGATATCGAAACTAAAAGATACGAAAGGATGTTAATTAAGATAAAAAAAAATGATGAGCTTGTCCTGAAAGACCAAGTCTGCTTGAATAGCCAAGAGTGACAAAGTCCAAGAGAGCCAAGTTGACTTTTATTTTCTATGAAAGTGAGTCTTTGGATCCAAATTTTTTTATTTATTTACTTGAAAACACCTAAAAAGATTCGAAGAACCTCAATAAAGTCATTTTTCAATCCCTAAAACACCCTCAAATCACTTAAAAATAAAAATAAACTAAATAAAAAAAATATGAATCCTGATTTTTTTGTCAAAGAAATGAAAATGAAGTCTTTTGTTTTGTGAGATTGATAAAAAAAAAAAAAAAAAAGGTACAACCTAAGAGTCTATTTCGCAATATCAACAGATCAATCTTTAATTTATCATAATATTATTGGATGCTGCGCATATACAAGAACATGCAAAAACGAGAAGAAAAAAGTATTTTGTGGATGAAGCTAATAGTAATTTAGTCACAGGATGTAGAGATTTGTTAATAACAGCTTGTGCTCCCCGGCCAAGCTCCTTAGCAGGCAAGTTGGCATATTAAGATTCGAATGTATCTTGAATTAGATATGCTTGTCATTTGATGAACTAAGAAACTGGCAAGGCGTGAAACCAATTCTCAATGCTTGCTGTTTGAAAACAATCATCTGCACAACTGCGAGCTGCTTTTTCTATCTCCAGACTGAAGCAGCCAGAAACAGTTTATTTACACCACAGCGGGAATTAGAGAATTATTCTATTTACATTCAGCGGTTGGCACTGCCCTCCAAAAAATTCCTCAAGCTACAAAATGCCTCTGTATAGAGGCCAAAGCACATCTGTTTCCGTTGCCTAGGTGTAGGCGGTGATGGCTCCCGATTATCAGTAGAAGCGAAGCACACAATAATTACAGTGAGATTGTCAAATGCGTTTCGGTGCAAGGCCTCCATGACAAGGTCCCTCGCACACTGATCAGGGTCATCATGCCGCCGCAGCCTACGGCGGACAAGGCTGACAGCCTGCTGGCTTGACATAACATCCCAAATCCCATCACAACCAATTATGAGAAATTCATCCTCCTCTGTTAGAAAGAGCTGCTGGAACTCTGGCTCAGCAATGAGAGGTGATGGAGAACCCCGGGGGAGTTTCATGTCCCAGTCACCAAGGGCTCGTGAAACTGACAGAACACCATTGAGATATCCATCATCAATATACCCGCCCAATTCTTCAACCCTCCTTCGCTCTGATGGATAAATAGGCCTGTGGTCTTGAGACATGTCTATTGCCTCTCCATTACGACAGAGAACTGCCCGGCAATCACCAGCATTAGCAACCATTAATAGCCTGGAACATGAAAGCATAATCAGGATGCCAGTGAGAAAACAAAAAAAAATCCAAGGAAAAAAACTACCAAACTACCAGCTTGGAGCAACCAAAAAAACTGGTACTTTCAAGTTCCTCCTAACTTTTCCAAAGTCAACTGAGCTATGCACTGAAAAATGAAGTAGGAAGGCTGGCAATGAACCATCTAAAACATTGACGACAACATGCAATATGGAGTTAGCACGTTGTAAACATAAGAAGTTAACTTAAATACTTCCTGGTTCGAGTAAGAAAGAGAAAACAACATGTACAAGTAAAAAAAAAACAAGACCACGTTAGTTATCGTCTCTTAATAGACTACAAGTGAAGACTGATATATAGAATACTGGATTTCATTAAACATGTGATTGACCAACATCACAACCATGACCATCATCACAACCACTCATATACCTAAACACAAAGCTATGACAAGGTAAAACAAGGCATCCATATACAAATGGTTATATTTTCATGTTTAAGAGCAAGAAGATACCTTCCAAATACAAAGGCAGTAATGGCGGTTGTCCCAGAAGAAGTGTTCACATTACAGTCTTCTGCCAAAGCCAAGTCAGCCAGATGAAATGCTTTTTGTAGGGATTTCTCAACCTCCTCCAAGAACATGCTGTCAGCCTCAGATGACTGAGGGAAATTTGCATCTTCAAAAAAGATTCTCATTGCGTTTTTTCTGATATAAGCTGCTGCTTCAGGTCCTCCATGACCGTCAAAAACCTACAAATAAATTCAGTCTCAATCAATTATGAATTCCTCAAAATTTATTAAAATAATATAGTTCAGCCATAAGTTTCAACAACAATTACCCCATAAAAAGCACTGGGCTTGGGAAACTTAAAGACTGAGCCCAGTTGCACAGATAGATCATCTATGCGTATATGCTCGTCTTCCATGTATCTTCGAGGCCCAATGTCGGCAAAAACACCAGAACGGATACTAGGCACAAACTGCAGGACGGGAGACTCAGTAGCTTCTGTATCTGAGATTTTGTTCGAAGACATAATATCCTACAAAAGGAGATGGTTTAATATTGCTTTTTCCACCTACAGCAGCACAACTGATAAAAATACCTAGGAATCGTTCATTATTGACGAAATTTATTATTTGCATCAAATTCATTATTAAAATTACTGCACAGTACTACTAATTAACAGCATGATCGAAACAATTTATTGGAAAAAACCCAGAAGTGAATTTCTATCATATTCATATTTTCGCTACAAATACATAGATTGATAAAAAAGAGAGGCTGAAACTCCCATTCAGATTCATCTTGTCTGTCTATAAACAAAACAAAACCCGATTTAAGCATCCTGTCATGGAGAACAAAAACAGAACAATTCAACACCTAACAATTTACGAATTCTCAAGTCTTAACTTACTGATATTCAAGATTCTCTAACAAAACAAAACCAAGCATAAAAAGAGGACGACGATGAAGAAAACTGACCAAATGGTCGGAGGGCACAGAATCCGAGAGGCGAGCTTGAATAAACCTTCCGGGGGGAGGCGAAACAGTAACAGCATCTTCGATTCCATGAACAGCAGCGACAGTAGAGCTGTTTCCCTTGGCAGCAAAAAATTGAACATCCAACACCGGCACGTTTACTACCTCTGCTTCAACTACCATCTTTCATTCACCGAAAAAACAATCAATTACAGGTTTCAAAATCCCCACTCTTTAGCTAGTAACAATGATTTTTAATTTTCTTTTAAATTTTGGTTTTTCTGAGAGATCGAAACTTCGATCCATGTCGGCATGAACTAATATGTATAAATAATGGCGTCACGGTTTTTTAATCTTATGAGAACGATGACCGGTAGCTACAGGTAAACGTAAATTCGGTAATCGGACACGTGTGAGTTTTTGAGCCATGGGATTTTAAGAGGCCGTTGTTTTCACGCGCTAACTCACTAGCTTCATTGACACGTGACTTTTTTAGGCTTACGCGTGCCGTGACCTTTGGTGCATCTTGACGGCTGTTTCGTGTGCAGTGACTAAAAAAGGCCTTTTACGGTATGAGTTGTCTGTCTCCATTTTTTTAGGGTGAGCTGGCCCCGGGTTGGGGGTGTTGATGGGATTTGGAGAGTGTTGGGAGGTCATTTGTGGGAAACAAATATTGGATTTCCCAATAATTTAAATAGTACTAAGCTATTTCAAAACAGCTTGTTACGGGTAAAATATTTTAAATAAATAAATAAAGATTCTTGAGATGTGTTTTTATATAAAAATATTGAGTGATTTTGACATAAATCTAAAATTATTTTTGCAAATACAATTATTAAATAGATTCAAAAAGTTTATATAGACATTTAATTTTAACAAAACTATTGTTTTACCGAGTTTTTTATTTTGAATCTTGCTCTTTTTTAATCAATGCCTTTTAATTTGCTATCCATTTAGGTTTATAAGGACACGATAGAAAAAACAAACAAAAATAAATAATTAAATTATTGTGGCAATTTATAGCAGGATGAGAAGAATTTTTTTTCTAACTTCGTTCTGGGTATTACTGAATTATATCATCGGTCCTACGTGAAAATTGTAAAATAAATTCCACAGTAACAAATTGAAGAATGTTTGAGAGTTTAATAGAGATTACTTTTTAAGAAATTTAATTTTACATTAAGAAATATATATATATATTGTAATATCATATTGAAACTTAATGGAACATGTTATATACTCATTGCATACCTAGTAGGCTTCCATTCCTCTTGTCTTTTTCCTAGGTTTTTTTAATGCTCGAGTCAAATAATAGAAGCTGGGCTAATTACATGAAAACTAAATGTTTGCTTTGGAGTTGGATTGAGTTTGAGTTGTTTTTTTAAAAATATTTTTTATTTTAAAATGATGCTTTTTATTTTAAAAAAAAATTAATATCAACGAATGAAAATGATCTAAAAATACTAAGAATAATTAATTTAAAGTAAAAAAAATATAAAAAAAATTTAATTTTTTTCAAAAGAGTTTTTGAAACGCAATGTCAAACAATACCTAAGTCATTGGTTTATTATTATTATTATTATTAACATGAGTGTTCGGATTAGCTTTCACGTACCTTGATTTTTTGAAATGCAATGTCAAACAGGACCTAAGTCATTGGTTTTATTATTATTATTATTAGTATTAACATAGTATTTGGATCATTTTCCACACATTTTAATTTTTTAAAACACAATGTTAAATAGGACTTAAAGTACTTGATTCATTATCATTATCATTATTATTATTATTTACATGAATATCCAGAACCAATTTTTATACACCTTAATTTATTTCATATACCCTAAAATTAATAATTATATAAATCTTAAATGTTTGTAAGATTTATAAAACTAGAATCGGTGATATCTTGATAGCAAACATAAGAGCTCACGTATGGAGACACACACCCCGGGGTATAGAGTCATTTGTTCTTACACAAGTGGCAATCTTGAAGTTTTTGAGTCTAAGTTTGTGGTGCCACGTACTCATGAATAAGTTTTTAATTGAAAACCTTGTCGCTCGCTCGCTTGTTGCCCTTTTTTTTACAAGTGGGATCATATGATAGGTGTCATCTCCCCACTTTTAAGATGAACTTATGCACCTCACATTATCATCATGATACAATCAATACACGTAACCAGCCATGATCAAGTTTTAAATATCTGTGATCAAGTTTTAAATATCTGTTTGTTTGCTTTATTTCTCAAAGTATTTTTTTGTTTAGAAATAAATTATTTTTTTTATAAAAATATTAATTTTGATATCAACACATTAAAATAATTTAAGAACACTAAATTTTTTTCATTTAAAATAAAAAATAAAAATATATTTTTAATTTTTTTCAAAAACACTTCTCAACACATAACTAACGTATGACTTAACCCCATCACTCGATTTCATTTACGTTATGTGTTTGACGATACTTCTTGACCTTGTCTTTTAACACGACATGCCATGATAAATATCTTTCTCGCAACGGCAATACAGATATCAGAGGCCTGTACTTAAATTTCATAGTAGAGAAGATCTCTAAATTTGACAATTTATCCATATACTCGATGCAACTCTTAGTGGATCAAAATATAACCTAATTCATGTGATTTTTATATCCCATTGTATAAAATCAATCATAATTGCATAAATCCATAGTTAATTTCAAGGAAATTTAACAAATTCTAATTTTAAACTAACCCGCAACAAACAATAATTTAATCACAACTAAATTAATCATTAATTAACCATGGAGCTCTCAAACTTAATAGAAATGTTGAATGCTTTTGTTTGATTGTTTTTATTTATTTTTTTGAATTTTATCCTTTAAAAAACAATTCTTTTAAAAAATTAAGCAAATTTCATTTGTGCATTGTTTTTTTACATTGCAAAAAAAAAAAATCAATCTAACACACGGTGAAATGCCCGTCACCTGTTTAATTGCATCCTAAAGTTAGGTTTAGGTATTGATTAAGATAGCACAAAATGATTTTTTTTCTTCTAGAAATCACCGGTTCAAGTTTCACAATTATCAAAATCATTAGACATAGGTAATTGATTGTTCACTCCAGATATATATATATACTAGCTATATGCCCCCGCGTTGCTGCGGGAATTGTTGTGTATATAATATCATATAATCATATTAATAACGATAAACTTATAATACAGCCTGTATAAAAAGTTCAGAATGATAATATAAAAGTGCATGTTTCGTAAACATAGGTTACATCTTTTGAATTAATCGTAGTGTCATAAAAGATTACAAAAGAGTGGTAACTATACAATTTGTACATTAGTGCAAAATATAGGGATGTCGAGGCGCAGAACGAAGTTAAATCCCTTCTTTGAAATGACACATCTCATTTTGTTGTTAATCTTCCTGAAAAAAATAAGAATCGCAAGGTGATAAATTAAATGATGAAGAAATTAAGTCATCTAATAGAAAATTTTAGGAAATATTATGGAAAAACAAATGCAGCAAATCTGTAAAGAAACCATTAAAAATTAACACCATATGCTGTAAAAATCATTGGAGACATCAGAAAGAAGGGGAAAAAGGAAGAGATGGGGGATAAATTGTATTAATGGGAAATTATCATGCCAAATTTCTAGATGAAACATTTACATGGAAACAATGAATAGTAGGAAATGAAGCATTATCAGTAACAACCTTAAATATTTTGCTCCTATTTGTTTAATTTGTTTAATCTTTCCTCTTATAAAAAGGATAGATGAAGCATGAGAATTTTTTTTTCCTATTGCTGAAATTTCTAACGAAATTTCGGCAGAGTTTCCCCTATATCGGTAGATTCCATTTTATTCATAACACAACCTGCACACAATTTGAGTCATATTTCATCCACAGTCACATCTATTTTTAATACAATCAATTGCAAAATTCAATCTAGAATATGTTTAGGACAATATTCATTCCTAAATTCCATCATAAGATTTAGAAAACAATTGATACACAATTTTAACAATAACAAAAAGAATCTAGGCAACAATGTCAATAGTAGAAGCCAAAAAACCATCAGTATGCATTGTATACACGGGTAATTATATAATTATCATGCATCCGCAGTTGAATTGTTCAAAAAGCAGCAACATTGTTCATAAGTAATCAAATTCATAATGAAATTAAGTTTAGAAATTGCATTATATATCTAAAGTTAAGTTTAGTAATAGAAAGGTGTGCAAAGTGACCTCTGATGGTGGAGAAAGGTTGTCTTTGTTCCTTTTAGTTGGTGGCTCATCTTCTTCATCGACATTCTAAGCATGATGTTTGTTCTTGTTCTAATGCTGCAGTTTGAAATTAGTTTATTCAAACTTAGTGTGTTTTATGGAAGCTTATCTTTTATTTATCTATCTGCTTTAGAAATTTCATTTTTCCTGCTTTATGTTTGTCGAATTCATCCATGCTATGTGATATTAATCTATTTGTTTAGAAGAATGTGTTTCTTGAAATTGCTATTTGTATTTTGCAATCATTTCTTGTTTAGAAACATTTGGTCCACTTTGTGATCTGCCTGACTACTGGATAGGTTTTTGATGTTCTATAACCTTTCTAAGGGATATAGATGAGCTACTTTAGGGTGTTATATTTCTTCCTTGGTCTTCTATTATTTATTTTCTTTATTTGTCACTGCAACAATAACCTGTTAGCAAAGACAAATGGAAATATAAGGGAATTGCTATAGAATTAGTCAAAATGAGGATGCTTGATGAAGGAATCATGCACATGAAACCTCATGGAAGGATTGCAGGTAGTGGAATGATTTTTTTGTTGGTTAATTAACTAAGATGATGGGTTGCCATGAATTTTATTGACCTAAATGAATTTTATTGGTCTGAATTTATGCATTCTTTTCCTCCATCATATAGCTTCCTAATTTCCTATTTGTAGGTACACATCTTGAAAGTTTTAAAGTATTGCCAAGCTTCTTATTTTTCCTACATATAGAAACAGCAAGCACAATTTCAGCCTTTCCACTCCTACATATAGAAACAGCAAGCAAAATTTCAGGCTTTCGACAACTATTTTTATTTCGTCAATTAACCTATACTATATTTGAACAGGCATCAAACAGAGGAGTGGAAAGGCTGCATGCAGGTTTGTAACTCTTTCAAACACCATGAATATAATTTTTCAAAGTGTTCAATGAGTTTCCTTAATGTATAGGATCCTTATGTAAGTGTACATTCTCATCTGAGCATTGTTTCGTGCTAAACCAAAACAGTAATAGCTAAACCAACAACAAACCAACTTAAAATTTCTTATAATGCTTTCTCACAACACAAATCACCCTAGAACTAAGGGTCAAGTTCCTAGTAAGCTAAAATGATCTTGGTGTTTTTTTAATAGCATGGTTGTCAAGTTCATTATGTGTATTAAGAAATTAGCATAATTTGATTTGCTTCTATATGTTATTTCCAGAGAATGAAGAGATTCTATTTTCCAGGGAGCAGTTAAAAGATGGAAATTAATTTTTTGTTCAGTATACAATAATTGGTTGCCAAAGGAAAGCTAAAATTCTGAATATGTACATGGAAATTTCAGAAGGATGCAATAAACCTTAAGAAACATGCATGGTGGGAGGTGTTTATCCCTTAAAAATCAATGAATGAAATAATTTAGTCTGTTTCTAACTTAGTTGTGGGTTATGAGTTTGGACATTTGCGGTCCAATGGGTTAAAATGATGTTGGTGGTTTTTTGATATGATGGTTGTCAAGCCTACGATGTGTATTAAGAGATTAGCATGATGTGATTGGTTTCTATATTTTTTTCTCTTGCTGAAATTTCTAACGAAATTTGGACAGAGTCTCCCCTATATCGGGAGATCCCAAGTTATCCATAACACAACCTGCAGACAATTTGAGTCATATCTCATCTACAACCATATCTATTTTTAATACAGTCAATTGCATAATCCATTCAAGAATATGCTCAGGACCATATTAATTCCCAAACTCCATCATAAGATCTAGTAAAACAGCTAAGACGCAATTTCAACAATAATAAAAACAATTTAGGCAACAATGTTAATAGTAGAAGCAAAAAAAAACATCAGTATGTAATTATAAGAAAAAGAAACATCAATTTTTAAAAAAAAGCATCGCCATTACTTAAAACTAATCAAATGCTTGTGTAATAATGAGGAACTATTCTATATTAAGAAACACAATAAGCAACCAAGTTTCATTGCATAAATAAGGTGATTTTAGCTTCTTTAACTAAAGCAACGCAGAACACTTTTGATTTTAGTTGAAATTTAGATTCATTCAATAGTCTAGCTATCTAAAGCATCTTTAGAGTTTTTATGTTGATGTATTATGGCAACCTATATTTTAACATGCAACAAATTCAATTTTGGAAGGATTTAAAAAGATGTTAAACATGTTATAATCCAATTAATATCTTAATTACCAAGAGCTTGGAGAGAGAGAGGATGTCTATAAAGATAACCAAAGAAAGTAGAACCTAAAACAAAACTTAACAGCAAATGTTTTATCCTATATGTTTAACAAATTTCCTATATGTTAAAAAAACAACAATCACTCTAAAGCAATATGGCCATAATACATCAATGAAGCCTAATATGGCAATAAAATGTTCATTAAGAACCAGTTAAGGCTAACAATGGAAAATCTGACCAAAACATATTCCTAATAGAAATTCCCAGTGCCACAATAAAAAAATCAGCAAGCTAACTATTAAATTTTTTTATTATGAGCACAACAAATTCCAAGTTTTTTCAAGATTCCCGTAAAAAAACTTGTTAAATATGGGCGTGTGAAATGTAAAGAAAGTCAAATTAAATGCAGATAAAGCAAACATATATAAATATGTACATGCCAACAATCGAAGATAAAGTCTTAATAAAGATTGAACCAGAGTCTTTATGTTGATGTATTAGGGCAGCCTAAAAAATGTGGGCGGTAAAATGCTTGATGAAATAATCATGCAAATGAAATCTCAAGGAAGGATTGAAGCCTATGGAATGATTTCTATGTTGATCAATTCGCTAAGATGATGGGTTGCTATGAATTTTATTGATCTAAATGAATTTGATTGTTTTGAAATTATACATCCTTTTCCTCCATCATATAACTTCCTCATTTCCTATTTTGAGGTAAACCTCTTGATCCTATATGTTTCACAAATTTCCTAGTTATATATTTTTATCCTATATGTTAAAAAAAACAGCAATCACGCTAAAACAATATGGCCATAATACATCGATGAAGCTTAATATGGCAACAAATTGTTTATTAAGAACCAGTTAAGGCCAACAATGCAAAATAAGGCGATTTCATTGCATAAATAAGGTGATTTTAGCTTCTTTAACTAAAGCAACGCAGAACACTTTTGATTTTAGTTGAAATTAAGATTTATTAAATAGTCTAAGTATCTAAAGCATTTTTAGAGTCTCTATGTTGATGTATTATGGCAGCCTAAAAATGTGGGTGGTAAAATGCTTGATGAAATAATCATGCAAATGAAATCTCAAGGAAGGATTGAAGCCTATGGAATGATTTCTATGTTGATCAATTCGCTAAGATAATGGGTTGCTATGAATTTCATTGATCTAAATGAATTTTATTGTTTTGAAATTATACATCCTTTTCCTCCATCATATAACTTCCTCATTTCCTATTTTAAGGTATACTTCTTGATCCTATATGTTTAACAAATTTCCTAGTTATATATTTTTATCCTATATGTTAAAAAAATAGCAATCACGCTAAAGGAATATGGCCATAATACATCGATGAAGCTTAATATGGCAACAAACTGTTGATTAAGAACCAGTTAAGGCCAACGATGCAAAATCTCAACCCAAACATATTCCTAATAAAAATTCTCGGGGTCATAATAAAAAATCAGCAAGCTAATTGTTCAAATTTTCCCTAAAAAAGGAACCTTTCCTCTCCCCAGCCATTTCATTTCGGGTTAAGAAGATGCGAAAGTGCCTCTTTCTCTATAAAAACGGTGCGTTCCGAGGCGTGAAGTGGGAGAGAGGGGATTTCATAATTGAGGTTTTGAATAAGACGACCTTTTCATTTTTTTCATATTGAAAAAGTAATAAGAATGAGAGGTGTTAAGCTTTTTATCATCCTGGCGTCGAGCTATTTTTCCGCAGGACCTCCCCTACAGTATCTTCACCGCAGTAGAGTTTAACCACCAAGTTAAGCTGATTGATCTGTTTGATTTGTGGACCGTGATAACTGTTAGCTCCTATGTTTTCATCATTGTTATCTAATGCTTATATAGATGATAATCCCTTTTCATATATGTTTTGTTTCTATAAGGATGATTGTCAAATTGGCTGTGGTTATTATACCATTATAATGCTCTGGGGTGCTCATGTGTAAAATTTCTATGGTGTTTTCTCTGAATGCAGCAATTCTTGAAAGAGATACTGAATGAGCTATGATACTTGAATAAGCACTTTTATATTATAAGAAACTGAAATATTTGAAGAAGTTATATTCTCGGTACATTTGACAACATTGATTAATGAAGTGTTGATTCTAGGTTCAAACTTTTTCCAAAAATTGTCCAAGAAAAAGTCTTTTCTATATTCTTCTGTGAACCTATAATCAACACAACATTAATGTTGTCAAATGTTTTTGAAAAAGATTCACATCGTTGTAGATAAAACCAAATATAACACGGTGGGTTCCTTCCTACCAAACAATACAACAACTAATCAATTTATTATTATTATTAGCTACGGTGGGTTCCTTCCTAGCAATTTCATTCCTAGCAAACAATAATTAATATATTATTATTATTATTAGCTACTGTAACATTCTCTTCCACATCTCATCTCATAACACAATTCTACTGCGGCTTTATTATTTTCTGAAATCATATACTCTTCTGTGTTCTCTGTTTTTTGTCCAAAATTGTCCGAGAAAAAGCCAACTAACCTCAAAAGTAGGAGAACCAACACAAAGGGTGAGTCTTTGCAGCAATTTGTGAGAAGTAGTAGACCAGAACCTCAAGAAAGAAGAGCAAAAGAAATAGTATCAATTAGGCAAGAAATCAAAAAGAAGAAATCCCAGACCAAAGAAACCCAACCGATTGCTGAATACCCAGACCAAAGAAATCAAAAATACAATCAATTACTGAACACCCACACCAGAAAGAAGATGAATCGAGGGAGAAGATGGGAAAAAATGAAAAAAAAACACGAACTGAAGAACCCAATGCAAAGAAACCGAGAGAAATCAGAAATTGGCGCAAAGAAGGGGGTGAAATCATACCTCATCGAACACCAAGAACGACCCGAAGCCAACCCACGAACCGGCATCCTTGCCCGACCGACAGCCGTGAGCCAAACAGCCTGTCGTTCTCTCTGCCAAAAACGATGGAACCGAGCAGAGACATGAAATGAAGAGAGTGAGAGGAAGAGACGAAAACAGCCCCAAAGAAGCGATTAAAGGCACGGGCTCATTAAGGGCAAAATCGCCCGGGCACTGTCACAATCCACAGTAATTATAGTCTATGTCTACAGTGCAAAAGGCCACATCTTATAGTCTATGTCTACAGTGCAAAAGGCCACACCTTTTATTTGTTTTGTAATATATATATATAAAGCATGGGCATGTCAATTGCGCAAATCATATGAGGCTGTTAACCCCTTTTTATCATATTATGTTATGGCATTGCTTTTGCAAAACAGAAAATAAATATATAATTCTTTCCTTGACCAACGAAAGAACTAGTTCAATCCCGTCCAGTGATCATTAAATAATTGTAAATATGATATCAAATATTCACAAAGTCCATTTTAGTTAACATCCACTGATTGATTCGCATGTGCCTTTCATTACCAAATTTGCCACTAATTTGTTCCTGCTCGATATGTTTCTTTTTTTACTTTAAAAAACATGATTGAGATGTTGACCAATTATTAGAGCGTTTCCAGAACAGGCATGACGATGGTACCATTTTATTTTATTATTCTAAAAAGACAGGTTCCATTTCACGAATGGATAAGTAGCCTACTTTCTACAGCATGCTTTGATTAATTTATTAATAGGTTGAATTTACTCTCCCATTTCATCCATACATTAGATTAATAATAATAAAAATATACAGACAAAATCTTATACAATTCACACATCATCGTACACACACTACTGTGTTTTTAATCATAATATTAGACCCGGCTCTCATTAAACCATGAATAACATAATCGATCATGTAAAAACAATCATTTCTTTATAGGTGTTTTTTGCTAACCTAAATTAAATGAGTAAAAATTTTATTGTTAAATGAGTAAAATTTTATTATCACTGTCTCTTATAAAATGAATATGTTCTAACCAAAACCCGAGATTTGCAAGACAAATCTCAATCTTTTATGACCAGATCATAGAGTATAAAATAATCACCTGCTAACTTGTTGAAATGAAATCCTAATAAAATATTTCAAAATTAATGCCAAATCGGATGGTATTAGCATTATACAGAACAACTTATAATACAGTAATTATTGAACAAATTATTTATCGTTTTCAATTATTATTTTTTTGATATTTTTATACATATATCTTTTATATTATGCTAAATTATTGTGCTGTGTTGGGCTTTAGAGGTGTTGGGCTTTCGAGAAAACTAAAACACAATCCAACCCAAGCCGTCAAAATTTGCAAAAAACCAATTGTCTAATAAAGAGTCATATTACGAATTCGACGACTTTAGGTGAGGAGTGCCGTCCTTTTGAAGAAGAGATGAATTCAAAGTCCAGGAATTAGTTTTCTTGACTTTAAAATTGTTTACCAGGTAGCTGAATTTATTTTTCAATATATTTTTAATATATATATATATATATATATCAATTTTAATATATATGTCAATCAAAATGATTTAATATATATATAAATATAAATATATCATTGTTAAAAGAAGGATAGCATAATCGGATGTTAAGTTAAGGTTGGGAGGAATAGATAGCTTTAGATTCCATGAACGGAATCAAGCAAGCTCGGGGAGTGTTTAAAAAGGTTTGCAGAGCCTGAGTCTGAACACTACAGGATAATAAGAAAAGGTCAAGGAGCGCAGATTGGAATCCAAGATGAGGTGTTTTACATTGTTTTTTTTTTAACTTCTTTCATTTTCCACATTATAAATAGTCACTGTCCTAAAGTATAAAGGTAGCAATAATTGGAGAAAATTGTAACAAAACTGGACCAAGTCCAACCGGCTATGTAGACGGTCAAAAATCAAAACCATCAAACATTTTTAAGAATCCACAACTGTCCCTCCGACAAAACTACACAGCTTAAAGTATCATTTACGAAAATCATAGGTTTCGACTGCTGATGGTGATTGGAGAATCTAACTTTTACTTTCTCCTTTGGCTGTGGCAAGCCCTCATTGGTAGCAGACTAAAAAAATAAAAATAAATGATTTATTCAATGAGAGAGGAGAGTCAGGAGACGGGGAGCTTTGAAAGTGGAAGAGTGGGGGCCAGCCAGGGTTGAACGGTCAAAAAGAAGGAAACTGAAAAATTCAAGACCAACACATAAATGTTTGGGCTGTTTGACGGTCTTCTCTCCCCCCCTCTCACGCTCTGCATCCATACATCCGTCTGTCTATCTATCTGTGTTGAAGAACAAATAGGGCAGTCCTGCTAAGTGCTTTGGTAAGAAGACCTGTTCCAAAATCTAAACCAAAATCAGTTCCTTAAACCCTTTATTTTGTGAAATCCTGTCATGATTTTGACTCGTCCTGCAATCCCATTTTTTCGTTTTTTGACCTGATCTCTGAGTCTTAAGTAAGTTTCTTCTTTTCCTTCATGCTGAGTTTTATTTTTGATGGATCCCCCCCCCCCAACTGGTCTCCTCTTTAAGAAGTGAATATTTGTGTTTTTAGTTTATAGATCAGGTTAGTTCCATCGTTATGCTTTGCTTTTGTTTGATCTCTGTGTGCATCGGGAAAGATCTATGCTTTTATGGCTTTCATTTATTTTGCCACCACTAGTTATGCTCTTGTATCTTCTTTTTTTCTGGTCTTGTGATAATTACACAAAAAATTGGAAGTGTCGTGGATCTTCATTATCTTCTCAGTTAACTTTTTTTCTGTCCCTTGGCCTTGCCTCGTCTCTCTCTACTCAAAATGTGTGTTAATGGTGCTTAACAGGAAAAATAAAAAAAAAAGGTATCAAATCCCTTTTCAAGCTAACTTCAGTGCTGGCTGCCCAGACAGAAACCCATCTTAGTGAAACTTATATTGCTCCCTCTTATGCCTTTGGTTTGAAGGGTTTTAAAGAGAGATGAGAAAGAGCTGACCAAACTGAGGATGTTGCTAATCAACATCAAACCTGCCTGATATTAATGATTAGTGTGTATGGTGAAAGAAATTAAACATCTTTGACCTTGCCTTGCCCTTTTCAGCATCGTAGCACTGCATGAAGTTAGCGTTTGGCTTTTTTGCTTTAGTGCTGATAGGAGCCTAGCTTGCAACTGCTTGTCCAGTCGAGTTTGAACATTAATTTCTATTTTAAGTCCATTAATCACTTAACCTTTAAAAGCATCTCCCATGCGAAGTTTAATCGATCTTCAAATCTATCTGTTTAATAACAGATGATTTGGTTGCACATGGCATTTTGTTAATCAAATTTTCATGATCTAACCAAGGTCTTAGAAACAACACATCGCATGAATTTAAGTAGAATGCATGTGTGCGTTCTGTAATACAGTCAGTTTGCCTGGATGGCTCCTTGTACACTTTGTTTTTATCATTTCTCCTTGTTAAGATTGTTGGTGTGTTAAAATCATCTTGTATCAGCTTGGCAACTGCATTTGTAACAAAAGGGACCTAGATTCCGCGCATGCATTGATGACATACTCCTTATCTTATACATGAAACAGCTAACTGTGATAAGTCTTATACACAGGTAAGTTGCAGAATCTTGATTGAGCTGGCAAGGTGAATTTCTAAGAGGGTCTTCTTTATTGCTTTATTTTTTTGAGAGAATGTCTTCTGTAAGTGTTGCCCCAGCTTCTGGATTGCGAGTTACAAGTGGAAACTCAGCTGGTGTTGATAAGTTGCCTGATGAGATGAATGACATGAAGATTAGGGATGACAAGGTACACAAGCTACCATCTCCTCTAACATGAGATTGTCACCGTGTTCATCACCCGCCACTTGTTGATTGCAATATTATTTACTTGGAAGGAAAATGTCTTTTTTTTTTTCAGGAAATGGAAGCAACTGTGGTTGACGGTAATGGAACCGAGACAGGTCATATAATTGTCACGACAATTGGTGGCAAAAATGGCCAGCCAAAGCAGGTTATTATCTTTAAATGTTTGCCTCTTGGTCATATAGATTCTGATGTTGTTTTTGTATGACACAGTTTGCTCTCTGATGAATACAGACAATAAGCTATATGGCTGAGCGTGTTGTAGGGCATGGATCTTTTGGAGTGGTGTTCCAGGTAAAATGTCTAGATATAATGCTGATCTGCATGCTTTTAGCTGTCTGATTCTCACATACTGTTTGGATTTAAATTTAGATGAGGCACTAAATTTTCTTTTCTTCTGTGGTGTGGGTGCTGTGTTCAGGCTAAATGTTTAGAGACTGGTGAAACTGTTGCTATTAAAAAGGTTCTGCAAGATAAAAGGTACAAGAACCGGGAGCTGCAAACCATGCGTCTTTTAGATCACCCTAATGTAGTGTCTCTGAAACACTGTTTCTTCTCAACAACTGAAAAAGATGAACTCTATCTTAACCTGGTACTCGAGTACGTCCCTGAGACCATCCACCGAGTAATCAAACACTACAGTAAGATGAGTCAAAGGATGCCATTGATATATGTCAAACTTTACTTTTATCAGGTATGATTTGTATGTGCTTTCTCTTCTATCTGAGATGTGTTTGTTATTCGTTAGATTTATGTTATTTGATACGAGGTTCAGTAGATGCCAGTTTATCAACTTATGACTCTTATTTGACTTTTTTTCCTTACTCATGGACAGATCTGTAGAGCTCTTGCTTACATTCACAATAGTATTGGAGTGTGCCATAGAGACATAAAGCCTCAAAACTTATTGGTATGTTAACAAGGGTACTTGATTTTTGTCGTACTTGAAGTAGCACCTCCAATGGTGAATGTTTGTAAATATGATTTTATTATGACATTTTAGTATTGTTTTTATATGTCAATCCTACTTTGTCGTCTTTTTATTATGTGTTCACAACATTACTCTCTAATTGTGAATCTGCTGTGGAACAGGTGAACCCACATACGCACCAAGTGAAGCTATGTGACTTTGGAAGTGCAAAAGTTTTGGTTTGTATTTACCTTTTCTGGAACTGTGTCATAATTTTGAGATACAATGCACATAACGCAAATCATTCTAATTTTGGTTGCTTTTGACAGGTTAAAGGAGAACCAAACATATCTTACATATGTTCCAGGTACTATCGAGCACCTGAACTTATTTTTGGTGCAACTGAGTACACCTCTGCCATTGACATCTGGTCCGCAGGATGTGTTCTCGCTGAATTACTGCTTGGACAGGTTGGTAGTTTTTTCTTACAAGGTTTTTTTTCCTGTATGTTTTGTTAGTAAATTATACAAGTAACTTTCTGTTGATGACAGCCTCTCTTTCCGGGTGAGAGTGGAGTTGACCAGCTGGTTGAAATTATAAAGGTAATAATTGTTTCCTATACAATACCTTGATAAAAAAAAATGTAATGGCATGAAATTAAAGAAAAAAATCTTTCGGGGCTGGGGGTAAGGAGGGAGCAGGAAGGAAGGCTTGGAACTATGCGTCTCACAAAAAGGTGTTAGATTGGTCTGTATAAAGAAAACATTCATTTTCAATTCGTCACTTGATTATAGATGTCATGAAAAGTGGGATGCTCCTTACAATTCCTAATCCTATGAGCCTATTCCCACCTGAACAATTGGTGAAGTGGTGAATATGTATTGTTGCATTTATATTGCACTTAGAGGGATCATTTTGGGTTATGTTGCTGAGATTGGAAATTTCAAGCTTTCTTCTCCATTGTAGGCTCTTTTCTCCCCTATAATTTATGTATTCTCATGCAGGTTTTGGGTACACCAACAAGGGAGGAAATTAAGTGCATGAATCCTAATTACACAGAGTTCAAATTTCCTCAAATTAAAGCTCACCCATGGCACAAGGTACCAGCAGATATCACTTCTGCCTTGTCTCTGCAAAATAAGCACGTACAAATCACATGAATTATTCATCTATATGCCTGCATATGATTGACAGATATTCCACAAGCGCATGCCCCCTGAAGCTGTGGACCTTGTCTCCAGACTATTACAATATTCTCCAAACCTCCGAAGCACAGCTGTGAGTATAAAATTCTAGCAAGATCCTTTGAATTTTATTATTTACTCCTTTTGTTTTGCACAGCAGGATCAGATGGGAAATTATTCTGTGAAGCGCTTATCTTTCTCCAATACCTGGTCCACTGTATTTTCTGATAATAAATTGTTGTGTCCTTGGACATAAGATACTCTCCATGCGTGTCCGCTCGTATTTTGAAGTCATTTCAGGCACTTTTAATGCATCTTTTTGTCAGTTGTACCATTTAAGAGATGAATCAGATCTGACCTCTTATTTGTCCTCTGAGGGAATCCCACTTTAGATGTGCTAATTTTCCTGACAGAATATTTTAGGGAAATGAGGAACCCCAATTAGGCATTTACCTTGTAGACTTGTAGTTGAGCTTTTTATTGTATGTGCAATGTAGCATTGATTGAATGAATGCACCTCTTTAGGTTTTAGCTGTAAGCTTTGTCTTGTGGCTGTGTTTTTTATAATTTATTTTGTAACGCAGCTGGAGGCGTTGATCCATCCTTTCTTTGACGAGCTGCGTGACCCTAACACCCGCATGCCAAATGGACGCTTCCTTCCACCACTGTTCAATTTTAAGCCTCACGGTATGACCAATTCTTGATGTTCATTTATTATTCCATTGATTTTCCTGCTAATAATTGTTCTTGATTTTTCTCTACTCTGGTTAGAGCTGAAAGGAGTGCCCCCTGAGATGCTTGTCAAGTTGATCCCAGAGCATGCAAGAAAGCAGTGCGCCTTCCTTGGGTTATGATATGCAGTCCTTTGCTGTGACTGGCTGTCTGCGCCTTGCAGAAAAATGTGCTCAGCTGTAGAGAAGTAGCTAGTGGTTTCTGTTTAAAGTGAATTATGCATCCCCGGTTCTTTTATTCCATTTTTATAAGTATTTATTAGGTTATGTTCATCATCTATCTGTGTAGAGAGGAGGTAAAAAGGTTCTGCGTAGTGTGCTGTTAAGACTTCCATGGCATTACTGACCCTTAATTTTAAATGAGACCAATTGCAATACCGTCTTCAACAATTTGTTGCTTATGTATTTTTCTTGACTAAATCTCGATCCCATATGTGATGAGGATTACATTGAAAAGAGAGTTTTATTTCCTCGGTGTTCTTTGTATTTAGCTGCGAACCAGATCAGGCAACTCTGCTTGATCATTCTTACACGATTCATGGAAGTCAAATAGAACACCGTGACTTGTCGTACAGGATTTGTTTTATGAAAGGCTACAAGGAAGGTTAAGAGTAGTTAGCTTCTGAGTTGAGAAAGCGAAACTCAAATGAATACCCTGTAGACGGGGTTGAAAATTGTAGACCTTGTCGGTCTGATGGGTCCAGATTTCATAGGTAAGCATCTTCAAAAGCTTTTTTTCCTGACAACAACGCCTTTAAGTCATGCGCGGACTGGAAATTATGATGGAACCGCCCTAGCAATTCCGGATGAAAAAGAATAGGGGGACGCCAATATGGATTTTGTGGAAGAACAACTTTATATCCTTGTCCGCTTTCCATACCAGGCTCAGTGGTGTGGCAAATCATTAAAATAAGGCCAGGATATAACAGTGGAGAGTGTTTTTTTTTAACAATCTACAGTGTCCACTACGTGTCAGTCCTTCCTTGCATACTTGAGCCTTTTGGAGGCTTAAGTGATCTTTCCAGAAATAAATTCAATCTATTCTTGCGCAAGATGAATGAAGTATTTATTGATAAGATCCTCTGCATTGGTGCTGACTCGGTCTCGTTGATAATGCGCCAGGAATCCAGGCAGTACAATTAATTGAAATGTTTGGAACTCTGTCGCGCAAAACATTCGGCAGATTGAAAATTCTTCTAAGCGCAGAATCGAAAGGTATGATTGCAATAAGATATAATGGGAAATTAATGCTTTTATCAGTACAAATGGTTCTATGTTAAGCATGTTTCGATGACATACAACTTAAGAGTTTGTAAGATAAAAATTATACAACAGAAGGCAGAATCCATGCTGCATGTAGTATTAAAATAGTAAGAACCCTAGTGAAAAGTGGAACAAGGTGATCCGAGCTAATCATTGCATTAAAAAAATAGATTTCTAGACACAGAAATCCTGAATTTGAGCATCGAAAAGTTTAATCCTCTCATGGACATGTAATTGGTTATGGCTTTGAAATTGAATTAATGTGCTGTTCTGTTCTGCTTTGACCACCTAGCAGAAAATGTTATTTCATAGAATATCATTAGCATAAATGCTTCTGAAAATTGTTCTTGGCTACAGATAACATGTGTCAAGGGAATCAATTATGTATTAATTAGGAAAGTAATTATAAGTTATAGATAGTAGTGTTTTAGTAAAACACTTATGCTTTCATACTTAGCTCTAATTTGTAGCTGAGTTTATTGTCTATTTAAGAGACAAGACACTCAAGAAGAAAGGGCATTCAGTTCCTATTCAATACAAAATTTGACAACATGCACCGTATATGTGTTATTGTCAAGGAAGCTGTTAGGTGAGGTCCTAGAATATAATTTATATTACTTGCACTCAGGTACATACTATATTGTGCTTGATTTTTATCAAATAAAATGAGGATTGTGAGATTCGAATTCATGATGGTTGAGCCAACAAGGATCTGATATCAAGTCAAAGAACCATCTCACCTAATAAATTAAGCTGTTAGATGAAGCCGGGATATGATTTTTATTGTTTTGTAACAATTATCTTGAGATCTTTTCTAAGAAGACTGAAACTCCTCTAGTGATTTCCAATCTTACAGTGAAAGCGACCGGATCCCATTTGCAGCATAGGAGCATCAGATTGAACATCAGTGGCTATATCGCCGAAAGGAGCGATGGAGAGAAACCATGACCAGACATTGCTGGATAAATCTGGTCGGTTATAAAATAAGCCTCAACAAAACCTTACCAGAGCTCTAAGTGAAGTTTCCACTACAAGGAAATATAACTATATCCTAGGCAGACATTCACCGTCCAGTTCTTAAAGCGAGCCACTTATGAAAAGTGGACTCTGCCTTTCTTTATTGTCGAATCATACAAATACTGTTGAGTTGATAGTTTTCAATCAAAACCTGATGGTTACCTAATGGGCGATGATGCTCACCTACAATAGCTCTTTTAACCATCAATTTCATTGCTTGCATGACAGGCTATTAATGGGTTTTGATCAGCTGTGCTAAGTGTACTTAATGGTGCATGAGAGACTGATGGAAGAGAATTTGGAAGAGTTTAGGTATCAGATACAGAGAGTTTTGATCATTCTCATTCTTGTAAAGGTTCAATTATATATTTAATATACAGGTAATTCTGCAACTAGAGATAGAATATATTACCTGCATTGAAGGAGTGGTGGCTTGTAAAACACTCTCAAAACCAACACAAGCATGGCAGAAAACAGTAGTTCAAGCTTGGTTTGGTAAATCTTCTAACTACAATTATTTAAACCTGACTTGTGGAATCATTCATATAGTTTTTGATACTCAAAATATATCATATTCACACAAGCAAGAACTTGTTAATAAAAGATAAGCTCTGGCCTTTATTAATCTCATTTATGACGAACATGGTGATAAAAAGGTTTTATATAGTGATGATAATGCAATTTTAAGAATCTAAAAGGGTCTGCTAACTCGTAAAGATAACTTGAGTGGATATTGATTTCCAAATGGGTTATCTTTATATCAGGCTTTTATAAAAGACATATACCTTTCACTTAGTGAAAAAAAAGATTTTAGAAATGCTTAATATTCATAGACAAATGGTTAGATTAGAGTGACAAACCATGCTACTTTAGGGACTCTTCTAAAGAAATTGAAATGAAACAAATCAAGGGATAGTAAGGTCTTGCCTTGTCACAAGATGAGTTTAGATACATAGGTCTACTAATTGTGTAACTCCAGTTTGACATTGTGTTTTAAAAATATTTTTAAATAAAATTGATTTTTTTTAATCTTTTACTTTAAATTAAATATGAAGTGTTATAGCAATAGCTATAGAATTTGTCTTCCGAGTTATTTGAAGTCATCTAACGTCGGCTTCTTCAATGTGCATCACTTGATCCCATGCTTTATGGATGGTCTGCATGGACTCAAAGACGAGTTCTTGGAATTTTTCCCAGCCTAGGTCAATTGATGCAAGATATTTTAGAGGATTTGAGCTGTCAAACATGAAGTTACAGCTCTAGATTACCTTAATAGGACATACCAGCACAAGGATGACAGGAAACAACAGTTCTGGTCCGATTTGGAATGTTTTGTGCATCCCTTCAGCATTTTATCCATAACTTTTATTATGGGTGTTGGAATGAAACAAATGACTCTGATAGCAGAAAAAAAAAAGGAAAAAAAGGAGCTATACTTGTCGACGATTGTTTCAAACCCCAAATGGCATTATTTAGGTCTTTATTTCCTTAGTATATATAAGAGTTTTATATATATACACACCTTTTTTTTTATTTGAGCAAACTTCACTTTCTAAAAAGCATAAACTTTACTTTCCAGAAAGTGTATTTTATGGGCCTAGAAAAGAGAATAAAACTCTGGTTTTTCTAGATTTTTATAAGAGATACACGTCCTAATTCAAACTCGAGACTTGCTTAGAAGATTACAAGTTCTCTGTCACGTCACTATTTTGAGAACTATATATACACACATAATTTCCAGAACTTTATTAAGTAGTTATTTTTATTTCGGTTTTAGCTTAAATCTTGCCAACTTGTTTTAGCTCAAAACTAATTGTTTTCAAAGGTAGGGTCAATCGTGACGCTGCTTAATTTAAACAAAGCTGAAATTTAGATAGAGATTCTACAAATTTCAGGGCCAGACACAAAAATCAATCTCCATCCTCTCAGAAATAGATTTGCTGTCAAACTTATGGCCGTTATAATATGTGTGACATTGCTGAAATAACTAAATTTGGGGACCGATGAAAGTGAAAGTCATGGGGAGGAACATGGGGGGCGTATCGGCTCCTGTTATTCCTTTCACCTTTTTCCAGAACAGTCATCTGCAGACTCCACATTCTCAACAAAGTAATAAACAAATGCCTGTGTAAGGAATTCGGTATTTTCCCGCCACGAAACCATTAAAAAAACGTATGTATGATGCAAACGTTTCTCAAAATCCCTTCCACTATCCACTGTTACTATAAATATGGAATCAGGCCTTCCTGAATCTGCGTACATTCCAAAGACAAACTTAGTTAATCTTTGGCAAGTGGCTCTAGAGTTCACAGGCACTTGTACAAGCCACTTGCTTGTTTCAACTTCCCACAACCTAGGTGCATTGATTGTCAGGTAGTCTTTTGATCTTGATTCAGATAATTCATAGTTCAAAAGCAACTTGAACAGGGTTTTTTCTTAGTTCTAACATGTGGAAAGACTTTCTCTAGAAGAGACTTCTCTTGTAAACACTATTTAAGACTCGAACAAGTTGAGCTTAAAATGAAGTGTGCTCGCGTCTCGCTACTGGTATTTGGTATCTCTTTCATCTGCTTCTTCCTTGGCACCCAAGCTAGGAGGCATTACCATGCACAGCACCACATGCATAGTCATCATCACAAATCATCGACAATTTCAGAACCTCCCACTCCTCCACCTGAACCTGCCTCTCCTCCACCCGAGCCTGCTAATCCACCTGCTGGGAGTGGAGACAACTCTACTGGAGTTTTTGATGTACGGAATTTTGGGGCTATTGGTGATGGCATAACAGATGATACGGACGCGTTTAAGATGGCCTGGGACGCAGCCTGCAACCAAGATGATTCTGCTGTCATCCTTGTTCCATATGGTCTCAAATTCATGATCCAGTCTACAATTTTCACTGGTCCTTGTCAAGGTGGCCTAGTGTTTCAGGTAACATAGTTTGTAAGTCATGTCTGGTTGTTTGTTGTGCCTCTTGAGGTTTCTAAGGACTTACTAATTCTGGTAACTGGTTACGTTCTGCTCAATGAGAAGGTTGATGGGACTCTTATGCCACCTGACGGACCTGACTCTTGGCCACAGAAGAACAGCAGGCGTCAATGGCTTGTATTTTACAGAATCAACGAAATGTCACTTCTAGGAGGTGGTGTAATAGATGGAAGAGGAAAGAAATGGTGGGATCTTCCTTGTAAACCTCACAAGGTATTGCTGACATGCTACTTTACTGCAACCTGGAAAAATTAGGGTTTGACTTGTATTACTGATCCCTTACATATATGGCACAGGGAATGAATGGAACAACAATGCCTGGACCATGTGATAGTCCAATAGTAAGTCATCTACATTCGCAACTTCTATTTTCATGCTCATTGCAAATTACCTTTCGGATCGATTCAGTTTTCAGTTTAACATAAAATCTGTGATGCAGGCCATAAGATTCTTCATGAGCTCAAACTTAACCGTGCAAGGACTTAAAATCAAGAATAGCCCACAGTTCAACTTCAGATTTGACAGCTGCAAGAATGTTCATGTAGAATCGATTCACATTACTGCTCCTGCTTTAAGTCCCAACACAGATGGGATTCACATAGAGAACACCAATGGTGTGGAAATATATAATTCAGTGATCTCAAATGGTTAGTGCAGGACGTAAAAATATTTCTCCTTGTCCATTAATAGCTCCCCTCAAAAGCTCACTAACATCGAGTTGTTTGATATTTACCTGTTCATAGGCGATGATTGTGTATCAATCGGGTCAGGTTGTTATGATGTGGATATAAAGAACATTACATGTGGACCGAGTCATGGAATCAGGTGTGTACAGAATGTTACTGGTTTTCCATATATAGGATTCTATTCTTACAATTTTTTCCATCACACTTTTCTTTGGACTTCTAAGCTAATCTCTTACAAATTCTTCCTTTCATCGAATTTAAAACAGCATTGGGAGTCTAGGAAATCACAATTCCCGAGCCTGTGTTTCCAATATCACAGTCAGGGATTCAGTGATTAGAGTCTCAGATAATGGGGTCAGGATCAAGACATGGCAAGGTGGATCAGGAGCAGTATCAGGAATAACATTCAGTAATATTCGCATGGACAATGTCAGGAATCCGATAATAATTGACCAATTCTACTGCCTCAGCAAGGTGTGCACCAACCAAACATCTGCTCTTTCAGTATCAGACATTCTCTACGAAAAAATAAAAGGAACTTACAATATTCGAAGCCCGCCAATGCATTTCGCCTGTAGTGATTCAGTACCATGTACCAACTTAACACTCTCAGATGTTGAGCTTCTTCCTGCTGAGGGAGACTTAGTACTGGATCCATATTGTTGGAATGCATATGGGAATTTCCAAACTCTAACTATTCCTCCAGTTTCTTGCTTGATGGAGGGCATTCCTGGATCCAACCTGAACAATGAAATGGATTATTGCTGAGGTGCTAGATTTATATGTAAAGTTATCTCCATATTATATATGCATTTCTATAATTGAAAGAGAAACCATGAATGTGGTATCATGGCAACTCTAAGTGATTGTGTAATAATTGTGGAGTAGCGTATTTTGATCTTCTCCTCAAATATATTACATGACAAGTTTAGTTCTTCAACTTTTGTTCAAAATTGCGTGCCATGCATGTATAGAATTCTAGCTAGAGCTTAAACATCCACCATATTATTTTGCTTCTGAACAACAAATTAAATTCCTAAAATGAAAGCCTCGCTCTTCGTTTGTGCTCCAGCTGCTGCATAGCAGCAAGAAAAGTTTAGAAAAGGGACTGCTATCTGAATGTAATGAAGTTTTTGTTTCATCTGTAAAAATTAATTGGCCAAACAATTTATGCATGGAGGAATGATGATGATCCAATCATAAACTTAGAGATGGATGTAGCAATATCATCACTGTAAGTGATGTAATGTACGATAAACTAAATTATCAGAACAGAAAGTAGAATATTCCAACTCTCTCACTCCATGTGAGGTGGTGAATGGGAGGTAGACGAGGACAAGAGCTTTCATATATGTAAAGTATACGAGACATGATGAAGAATCTATCTAGCTAAAAGAATAATTTGTGGGAGTGAGTGAATACATAGGAGGGTGCCGGGGTGCTGAAGTGGGGCAAACTTCTCTGAACCTGCTGCACGCGCAGTCGCTAGAATAATCATAAATTAGGATGTTATGGAAATAGAATAGAAGAATATGAAAACGACTCCTACCATGTAGACTTGCGTGCTCTGAAAAAGTTGCTGTCGGTGCACGGGTTAAAATCCAATTGCCACCCACCAATTTGTTGATTTAAAAAAAAAACAAATAATATACTTTGGTAAAAGTTTTTGAAGAGGATTATATAAGTTGTAAGAGTATTTAGAAAATAGTACTGAACACAATCATGTTTGTAAATATTGATTATATACATAACTATTATTTTAACCATTGTAGTTTATAAAGTATTTAAGAGTGTTATAGTATTTTTTTTAAAATATTATTTATTTATAAATATATCAAAATAATATATTATATATATATACATACATACATTATTTATATATATTTTTATTTATAAATTTACGTGATGAAGGTATTTGTTTTGTTGAGAACTTTTAAATGATACCCAAATGTGTCAAAAATAAAGTCAACTATTCTTTCTTTACTCTTTTCCCCTTATCTCTTTCCTTTCTGATCCTACATCAACTTCTCTCTCATGCTTTTGGATCATAAACCTTGATTATTAGATTTTTATAAAATTTCATGTTATTTTCGTACATATTAATCAATTTGATGAAAACATGAAAAGTAGTTATGTTGGAACTATTTTATTTTTTAATACTTTTTAAACACATGCATGTTGTTTTCCGTTATTCTCTCAAAGAGATTTTATTGAAGTAGCCAAAATGGTTTCTTTTACATGAGATGTCATTTCTACATGTTTTGAGAGAGAAGCCAAATATAAAAAAATTAAAAAAATACACCTAGATACCTTGACGTAGGGAGGGAGGGAATTAAACAGGTTTGGTGGGTTTTTATTGGCTAATTATCATTACTAATTATAAAATAATAATAGTTAGTATAAAAAAATAATTATGCGATATTTTTTGTAGTTTGCAGGTTTTTATTTTAAATTCATTTTTATTTAAATATAATAATAATAAAATAATTATATTGTTGGAAGGTTTTTAAAAATAATTATTTAATTATATAACATATTCCTATCAATTGCATAATTAATTACATAATTAAACTATATACAAAATAATTGAATTTTATTTAAAATAAAATTAAGACTCTCCAAAATGGCTCTTACCATTGAAAAATACATCAACTCAAAAGCTATATATACACTATTCAAATATCTATTTTAAAAATTTAACTTTTCAAAATACTACTCCCGATATGCTCTGAGGGAAGGGGAAGGGAAGGTGTTGCGGAAGCTTTTGTTTTTGTCCTCCATAAGAGCATGCCTACATTCTGCAGAGACAAAGACAAAGACAAAGACAAAGAAACAGGAGTGCGCGGGAGAGCCACTGTCTTCGATGGCAGAAAGTGAAAGCTTTACTCCGTCCAGTCCCATTTTAACGATAAACACAAACCTGTTTCATTTTTATTTATTTTCAATTATCTGAACATTAAAAACATTTTGTATACTTTGAATGTAATGAACATCCATCAATATCTCGCTTTAATGGCTGTTGTTCAAATGATCACAGAAGTCAAACCACATGCAGAACTATAAAAATAGTTTTCTCCATACTGATCACAAATTAATGTCACAAAGAGTATCCCATATGATCTAACAATTAATGGTGGACAAGAAGAGTAGCAGCAAAAGCCAAGACTCATGATTCGAGAGGATGGCTCGTCTGCAGCTTCTACAGTATAGGTCACTTAATTGAATTTTTAAATATTTTTTCTTTCTTAGAGATATATTGAAATATTTTTTATTTTTAAAATATTACTTTTAACATAATGTAATTCAAAAACACATGTAAAAATTAATAATTTTGAACAAAAAATAATCATTTTAAAAAACAAATTGTTCCTAAACACACCAGCTCTCAATACGAGGAAATATGGGCCGGCAACGGACAAATCTGCCTTGAGAGTCATAAAAAAGAAAAGAAAAATTGTAGCCCACTAACAGTTTTTTATTATCAACAGTTTTTTATAATCGTTGAAAAAATTAAAATTAAAATTAAAACGGAAGTATATTAACAAAGTTTCCTGGCATGTAATCAATTAATTATCGGTGCAATAATCAATTAGAACGAAAAAGTCAAGTTAATAGACTGAGAGGGGGATATTAAAGAGTATACCCAACAAAGATGAGGAAGAAGATTAATTATTTTTATGTCAAAAATAAAATAAAATTACAACAATTAGGGCCGACAAAGAGAAGAGTACGCGGTCAATTTCTTGTAAGGTGCCTGCAAACAAACCCAACAATAGCCCACAAAGACAACAGCTGTTGTTGCCATTTGAGCTACAAGGCCCAAACAACAACCATGAATGGATTATTGCTGTTTGGGCAATGTAGCCCAGATGACAACAACCTTTTGAAGCACCTAGGCCGCTTGGGTTCCGGCCCAATCGGCTACTCCAGCACATGAATAGTTTTTAAATGAACCTGGCAGTTTTTCTTCAGCACGTCTCTGTATGCTTTCCCCTATAAACTTTCATTTATGCAGTCCAAAATTTGAGGTTGTTTTTGATATATTTATTCATTTATGGAATCCAAATTCAAGTCATTTTTATTTAAAATAAATTTACGTGATGAAAAATATATAAATATTCTGAGTAATCAAGTAAATACTGATGTAGTTGAGGTTGTTTTTGAAAGTTTTTTGTTTATAAATATATCATAGTAATATATATTTTAAAAAATCATTTTTGGCATTAGCATATGAAAATAATCCATAAACACACACAATAAAAAATCTTTTTCAAAAATGTTTTTGAAATGTATTGTCATAAACCATTAAAAGAGCTTTCAAACAAGACCATTATTTTTAAATTAGCTAAGTCCCTGTTTGGTACCACGCTTCAAAAATGCTTTTAAAAATAATAATTTTTTTGCTATTAATTATTTTTTAGATCATTTTCATGAACTAATATAAAAAATAAAAAATATCATTAAATTTTGATGTATTTCTATCAAAAACAATCATAATCTCACTCCTAAACAGATATTTAGTATACAAGGAAATACAGTCTTTTAAATGTGTATTTTATAGTGCTGTCTAAAGTGATTTTACAAAATTACTTTTGAATTAAAAATTTATAATAATATTTTATAATTTTAACATGACCTATATAAAATAATAAAATGTCAATTAAATAATCTTTCACAAATTCATTTGAAAGACACTTGGAAAAGAAGGATAGTAAAATATCAATTAAATAATCTTTCACAAGTTCATTTGAAAGACACTTGGAAAAGAAGGATAATAAAATATCAATTAAATAACCTTTCACAAATGCATTTGAAAGACACTTGGAAAAGAAGGTTTAACGGTTGGTTGGGCAATAATTCCAAGACTCGATGATTCTCTAGAGTAAAAATTACTCTCCAAGTGCCCCCACCAACCAGAAAACCGCCTCATGAAGTTTATATCTTCGGGATATTCTTTGTCGCTGATCCAATCTGTGATTTGCCTAAACTGCCTTGTGAATTGATCAATCATTGTGATTGTAATTGTAATACTGTATAGCTGCTCCACTGTAACTAAAGTTCTGCCAGTGATATCTGTCTTCAAAATGACGTCAACAAAGCAAATTAAATTGGTTTTAATTAATTAATAGTCCACGAGGTTTTGGCCTGTGGTAAGAGATGGGGTTTGTCATCCTCCCACCTCGGGTTCAAGTCTTGTTAGACATGTCTCATCATCCCGCGATGCCTTACCTGCTTATTGGATACGAGAATTAATTGAGATGCGCATAAACCGGTCGGAACAACTAAATTATAAAAAAATTAGTTTTAATTAAATTAAAGGTTAATTTACATCTCTGCGAAGAGCTAGAGCTCCCACCTCCGGCAGTAGCTGTTGATTTTTTTTTTTTTGGTACCGTGGTGTGTTGTATATTTTTAGGATTGTTTTAATTTCTAATATCAGAGTATTAAAATGATTGTGTAAAATTAAAAATAAATATTAATTTGTTTTTATACCAAACAAAATTTAGAAATACAGTTTAAAACACAAATTATACAATAAATCTTTCTAGGCTCACTGTCGGTCTCCTTTAAAATCAATTCAAAGAGGAGTATATAGTTATAGAAAAGAACAAAAAAAAATCGAAACCACAATGCACTCACGACACACAATGAGTGAGATTTGTTTTATTTATTTAAAGTAATTATGTTTTTGTTGAAATAAGGATTTTAGGTTTCTGTGATATCTTTGGAAGTTTGAAGTGCTTCAACAAGCAAGTTGGCCTGACCCTTCAGGGTTTGTTTCGTGTTTGGTCGAGGCATGCCCTGTCTAATCAAGAAAATTAATAATAGAAAACTCTAACTAGTTTTTTTTCAAAAAAGTGTTTTCATGCTAAAAACTCACCTAAACTGATAATAATATTTATAATTAAAAATCAACATCCATATATTATAAATATTTACAATTATAATTTGAAAACAATATTATCTGGGTAGATGATTGGACCGATAGCCTATCAGGGTATAGATGTTAGATGAGGATGCTCTCGGACCCTTAAATCCATATCCACAAGAAAATATATTTTTGTTTGATAAATATTACGAGGAAAGATTTATTTATTTATTGGAGATCTATAATTGAATGTGGATTTTGGCAGTGGTCGTCGTCGTCGCATGCTTGTTGCCAGACATGTGCACTGCGCTCATGATTGTTTATTATAAAAGTAATTAGAGTTTATTATCTTATATTTACAACCGTTTGATGCCAAGTCTTCCCTAGGTCTCTGGGTAAAATATCAAAATTACAATTTAAAATAAAAATATTAAATTATAATTTTTGATATTTTAATGTACTAATATCAATATCAAAAATACTTTTTAAAAGTAAAAATATATATATTATTTAAATATATTTTTAAATAAAAATATTTTAAGAACCTCAATATCATTTTTAATATTTTTAATAGATACAATAAATGACGTAGATTGATTCCGATGCCCGTGATTCCCGTGCCTGTCTTTCGAAATCACTTAGAATTTTGCTTTTAAGAAAGGTGGTCTAAATGTTTTGTTTTTTTAAATATATTAATTTATTATATATCTCAGTTATATTTTATTGGTTGATTTAAAAACAATTTATACTTGCATGTAACATATTGTGGTAAGCTAATTCATCTAAAATTGACTTAGAGATATTTTCTGTAAGGAAAAATTATAAATAAAATAAAATTCACGGAAAAACATTTTATTAGTAAAATTAACTTATATTGAACATTTATAAATATATTTAGTAACCTACCACCTTTATCGAGTATATATAAGATTTTCATAGTCATAAGTTATTTAAAATGTTTTTTTTAATTGAGAAACATTTATTTGCCTAATTCTTTTCATTTAACTTTTTAAAATTAGCTTTGAAAAAAAAAAGGCAGGGCATCTAAGGACGGACAGCACACGAGGTCCCAACGAAAATTTGATCCAAAAGCTATCGATAATTCGATATTGAAAAGAGAAACTCATGCAACACACTTGATCCTGACCTTCTGTATAAATACGAGTCTCCGAGAAGCATCGCAGAAGCAACCTAGAAGGTGCATTTCACACTGCTTGTGAGTTTTGGTGTCCTGGTCCCTGGCTAGCTAGCCCCCGCATACAGCAGCTACCAGCAACAACCATGGATGGTGCAAGCAAGAAAAGAAAACTTTTCCATGACGATCTCGATGAAGAAAATGAAGAGGAAAAGATAGAGAAATTCTTTGCTCTCATCAATGGCATTCGCGAGGCTCGTGATCGACTGATGAATGCTCCAGATCTTGCATTGAAGCTTGAGATGGATACCAGCAATGGCAATAAAAGAAAACTTGAGGAAAAGAAGAAGCAGTTTACTGTTTGGAAGCCCTCATTCCAACGTGAAGATTTCATGGAAGAGACTGAGATGATAAGAAACCCCCCAGCTGCAGCTGCGTCGGCCCTGGTGGATTCTTCTCAGAGAAAGGAAGTCACTGAGAAAGATGATCGTAGAGAGAGTTTAGACCTGAACCTTTCACTTTAGCAGTTTCCCGAGAAATACCCAGTTCCCTTAATTGTTCTCGAAGTGGCATACATATCAGAGAAGGTGAGAAGAAACACTACTCGATCGTTGCTTTGTGCATATATAGCAGCACTATATATCTTATGTAATCTAACTTATTAATTTGATAATTAGATTTGCAAGTTAATAATATATTTATTTATTAATACAAAGTCTTTGTTTAATTTGCTGGAGTTTTCTATAATTTGCTCGATCGCTTGAACACTAGGGCTGTTCATCTTGTTTATCCGTAAGCAGTACCTGATTTTTCTAAAAATAAAAAAAACGGGGCCGCCATGGAGGTAAAAAGAGAAACATGGTATGAACAATTTCTTCCATAATTGATTGCTTATGACGGGGGAGTCAATCACAAGCTTGCTATGGACCCAAGCTATGCTACGGGTTGAATTATATATATATAATTGCTAAGCATTATTAATATATTTAAATAAGTAAATATAATACGAGATCTAGATATGTTTTTTTTTAAAAAAAATATTATAAATAACATAAGAAAATAGGATAATATCAAGCTCAAATAACATGAGTTTAGTATGTTTTCAAGTTCAACACCCTTGAGTTAAGTTATATGATGAACCCAAACACATATGAGTTTGGTGAGATGTGGTTAGATTTAGTATTCTTAGGTTAGTTATACGATAAGTTAAGATGCACAAAAAAAATGATAATACGATATCCAATCTCACAATATGGTTCTAGAGTTTGGTGGGTACTCAACTGAAATAGTATTTTTGTGTTTATTTTAAAATTATTTTCTTAATTTTATCATTCAATATTAGGTTGAATGAGAATTTGACTCCATAATTTGTTTAATTTATTTTTTATGAGGTTATCACTTATCACACTCTCATGACATGATTTATGAACTCAATAAGTTAACTTGACTCTATTTAATATGTTTTCATCCTAGAATTAATAAAAAAAATTGTCCTAAATTGTTTTTAATCATGCTATATTTTTATTTGTAATCCGAGTCTTTTTTAAATCTATCAAGCTAATCAAATTGAATGGAGTCAACCTACTCGAGAAATATTAAACATTACCTTTATTCAAAGCAAAATTTTAACTCAATTATATACAATTAAAAGTTAAAACCTATTTATAATTTTTCTTTGGACTAACAATTAACAAAAATGCAATCTAAAAGTAAAAACACATTTATGGTTTTTCTTTGAGCCAATAATAAAAACAATAACTTGTATTAATCTGTAAAAGTCATACCAAATGCAACCTAGTCAACATTTAGCTCCTAAAAACGCACAGCATCAGCTCGTCGAGAATGATTTTCAGGACAGATTCAAAAGTTACTTAATGCTGTATTTTTATTTTTATTTTTTTAATTCGGAAACTTCCTCTTTCCCCTTGCCTTTCTTTTCTTTTGTTATATTTTTTGACAGAGGAGAGTGACGACTGATATCTGTGCCTTTTATCACACTGCGGTGTAATCTACGTTTTCATCCAGCTTCAGGAAGAATGCAGCGCTGCATCAGACTCCAAAATATGAGTTAACTTCCCAGGGAACAGAACAAAAAAAGAGAGAAAAGAGTCAAAAGACGGCTCCAGCACTACAGTATTTATGTTCTCATTGAGTGAGTGGTCACCTCAGCTCGGGATGAGTCAAATAGATAAAATTATTTTTTGTTTGTGACATGTCAATATTAAAAATAAATTATTTTAATATATTTTTAAATAAAATATATTTTTAATATTTTTAAATATCCATTATTATAATCCCAAACACTTTGAGACATTTATCTTATCCTGATTTCCAACTAATTTTGTTTTGTTTTTGCAATATTTCAAGGTGTAATAATAATTATTGTTAAAGTATATTTTACTTGAAAATATCTAAATAATATGTATTATTATTATTATTATTGTTTGAAAAATATTTAAATAATATATTTTTAAAAAATATTTTTAATATTGAAAAACATGATAAAAATTGAATTTGGCTCGTGACTACTTGTGAGGTTGAAATTTGTTTTTAAAGTATTTTTTATTTAAAAATACATCAAAATAATATTTTTATTTTTTAAAAATTATTTTTAATATATACTCATCGAAATAATATAAATCATCAGTTTTTTAATTTAATATAAAAATAAAAATATTCTTCTTTCAAAAAGCACTTTCCAAACACCCCGAAATCGCAGAGATTTCTTCTCCAACCAACGCTTATGAATCATGGAGGGGTCATCATGGTTTCTTCTGTCTTATTCTTTCCTTTAAATTTGATGGCCATCAATGTAAAGAAAATAAGAATAATGCATGATATGAGGCTTATTACCTCAGCAAATGAACGCAGCAGCCGATCTAGCTAGTTTGGCTCCTGTTTCACGCGGAGGTTGCTTTTCTGACGTACCCTCTACATCGTCAGCACGTATTTGCCACCATAATACTTTTTATGCCCATGAGAGTCTTTGATTCTAGATGCTCGACCCCATTTGTCCACCTTAAATATTCTCTTGGAGCCGTTTTTCATGTTGATCAGAAGTTTTCTACAAACGTTGAAAAGCTCCCGTCTTTAATTATGGGAGGTGAAAGAAATTTGGTGAAGTTGTGGGTGGATGCTTCGGAGATTTTTGCGGAAAGGAACCGAGGAGGGACCCCTTACCCTAACCTTGTATTAAACTTACGCTTTCTTGATTTTGTTTTACTTGCTATAAATCTTCATATTTGAGTGTTCATAACAAATCGTTCGTTTGTTCTTTGAGATCGTCCGGGTGTTGTTTGGATCAACTTGTCAATATTATTTTGGTTGGTGTTTTGATATTATTTATATGTGTTTGTATATATATATATATATATATATATATATATAATTAAAATTATTATTTAACCAAAACAGAACAATCGGACGAAACTTGAACGTTCACACAAGATCCATGTTACTCTTTTTTTTCCATTGAAAAAACTTGAGTGCATTATGGGAAATATAATCATCTTTTAAAATAAAATGAAAGCTACAATAAAATTACTCAATATGGAAATGTAATTATTAGATCTACCTGTTAAAAAGGTGTATTAGGGTAAGTGGGGAGATGATTAGTGCAGGTTAAGCTGAAATTTTAAAATTTCAGTTATTTTTGTTAAATTTATATTTTCAACGGGGATAGTTAAATGAAAAGCCAAAATGCAGAGATAAAAAAAACCTGACCGTTGTAATTTTATCGTTGCTATTGTCCAAATAAAAACAGAAATCAACACAATAACCAGAAAACAACACAACATAGCAAAATGGAGGTGGGGGGAGGAAAATAGAAGAAATGAGTGTGGGGAGCGGCTGGAGGAGAGTGAACGGTTGTGTGGGGAGTGGACTGGTGGTGTGTGTGTGTGTGGTGGGGACAGCTAGAGAGGAGTGAACGATGACGGGAGGGGTGGTTGGAGGGGAGTGGACGGCTTCGTGGTGAAGGAGGGGGGAGAGAAGAAGTTATAGTTTTCTAGATTAAAATAAAAATGAAGGTAGGTTTTTACAGTAAGTATTATTATATTATAATAATAATTAACGATAATTATAATAATAGTTAACATAAGAAATAAGAGTATTAATTTAATTGAATTATTTTTTCATAGAATGTATTTTAATTAATCGTGTTTGAACTTATTAGTTATTTGTTAATGTATTCATCTTGTTTTTTTAAAAAAAAATTCCAACACTCAAAGACAATAAGTAACATTAATTAACTACAAATATAATAACCATAAAAAACTAAAAATACTTTAAAAACATATAATAAGTAGCTTAAATTTCAAATATTGCGGGTCTTTTGACTATATTTAAATTTACATATAATAAAAAAATAATTTTATTATTGGAGGGCTTTTCAAAAGTAATTATTTAATTATATAACTTACTCCTATTAATTGTATGATTAAACTATATACAAAATAATTGAAATTTATTTAAAATAAGATTAAAAAAGACCCTCCAGAATAGTTCTTTACCATTGGACAACATGTCAACTCAAAAACCATTTACATAACAAAATAATTGAAATTTATTTAAAATAAAATTAAAAAATGACCCTTCAAAATAGTTCTTTATCATTGGACAACATATCAACTCAAAAGTCATTTACATGATATTCAAATAATTATTTCTATGATTTAATTCTTAAAAATTACATTGTTATTGAAATTGCTGTTACATACTCACTTGTAAGTGAAACACTCCATTGAAGGGCATGATTGAAAATTTGATAAATATTGTTTTTTTTTTGTTTTTTAATCGTTTAAAATTAGATTTAAAAACAATTTAAGAATAAATAAAATTTATTTTTTTAAAAAAATATTTACTTTTTAAAAACAATGCACTTTAATTGCATTCCCAAGGCCATCCGAAATCTTTTCATCACATGATCACGTGGACTCGCTCCTTTTTTGGTGTATTTTTACCCAAATGACCATGCACTTCCAAAGCTGAGGTGGTTGAGTAGGGGTACTTTGTAAGGTTAATGTGGTCATTCCAAATTTTTGATGTTTCTAGAAGGTGTCCATCATCTCCGGCTACAACTTCTTCCTGAGGAGAGGAGAGTATCTAGCTGTTAGTTTATGGCACCAGAAAGTACAGATTAATGAAGAGAAAGTGCAGCGTGGAAGGGGAGGGGGAGGAGAGAGATAGGGTGGCCGATGAAGAAGAAGAGAAGATCAATAGCTTTTACACTCTGGTCAGAAATATAAGAGATGCCCACGATCAAGTGTTGACTGGTTCTAAAGAGAAAGGTAAAGGGAAGGAAGTCGACGGAAAGGAGTCGAAACCAACCTGGACCCCATCTTTCTCACCGGAAGACTTTTCCGAGGAAGATCATGGGCAGCTCAGAGGCAGTTTTGCAGTGATCCCATCTGCTTCTTCCAGGAACATTCAAGATCAACAGCAACCCAAAACGGATCAGAAAAGGCGAAATCAAGATTTAGATCTCAACCTTTCACTCTGATGGGCTTTATATATGTTGAATTTCTTATTGATTATTCAACCTTGATAGAAGAATCAAGTATGTTTCCATGTATTTGTACAATGTTATTATCACCTGTATTGTTCTTCTGTCTGGATATTTAATTACCGGAACTGCAGTATAGGCGGTTCTTACAGCACTAGTTTTGTGTATGGCTAGCCAAATCAATACTTGGGGGCATAGACTTATCACTTTGATGTTTATATATCACATCACGGTTAATATGTATGTCTCGTGAAAATGTGAAAAAATCAAATAAATGCAGTTTGATCCAAGTTTTCACGGCAGATAATCCTCTTCGGTGTTACATGGCTGATGGAGTAACTCCACTAGCAGCAGCCATCTTGTCTTCACCAAAGTTGAAGCGTAAATGTTGGTGTAGTGTATAATAACATCGACATGAATAATAAAGAACTGAAGAAGAAGAAGAAGAAATAGCAGAGAGAAGAAGATGTTTGCTCAAAAGAACCGAGCTCAAGGGTAGACTTGATGAGGTTTGGTTGGACCAAGATGAAACCAAGTACAAAAGTGTCAGCCCGAACCCAAAAGAAGTGGGCTCGGTTTGGATTTGGATTCACCGTAGTTGAGCCAATCCAATACTGTTTGATCCAAGAAGTATTGTTGGTTGAAGCAATACAATTCAGATGCGAGGTGAAGCCCAAGCTATTTGATTTTCAAGATGTTCAAGGCACTATAAAGGGCAAGGAGAGCTATAATTAAAAATGAATATTTTAGTAATTTTTAGTAGTTTTCTGCACTTAATGGGAGTTCCATTTGCAAAGCCAAAATTAGCTGAAGCTCCGATGCAAAAGCCAAAATTTTGGCTTCAAAATTGGAGCCACGTGTGTGC
This sequence comes from Salix exigua, assembly GCA_032356905.1. NCBI lineage: Eukaryota > Viridiplantae > Streptophyta > Magnoliopsida > Malpighiales > Salicaceae > Salix > Salix exigua. Next base: position 7,202,797 of record CM063601.1, read on the forward strand.
TCCAGAATTATATATATATATATATATATATATATATATATATATCAAATATAATTATTTTTATTTTATTTAAAATTACCTCAACAAGAAAGTAAGAAATTAAATTAATAATTATATTAGTTAGAAGGTTTTTAGAAGCAATTATTTAATTATATAATTTACTCCTATTAATTGTATAATTAATTGTATAATTAAACTATATATAAAATAATTGAACTATATTTAAAAAATGGCTCTACCATTGAAGCGCACATAAATAAAAAGTCATATAAGTGTTATTCAAGAGCCATTTTACATTTAGCTCTTAAAAATGACTCTTTATCATTGGACTTTCTATAACACTCAAACTTACTTCTCTTGCATCAAACTTACTTTCTCTTACACTCAAACTTACTTTTTCTTTCATCAAGCAAATCAAAATCAACTTGCGGTCACAACTATATAGTCAACCAACAATTTGAGTGGTTGCAATTCATTATGAGAAAGTTGAGATCACGTTTTGTTTTGTTATAATCAGAGAAGATAAACGATGAATGTGTTTAGACCACATATTTTTGAGAGCTAGAATGCATGATTTCCTCAGTTTTATTGTGGTGCATACGGCAAGATGTACTCAGACTATTCAGATGGAACACATGGTGGTGACTTTTCACATTGCGGTTTCCTTCCATCTCAACAAAAATCTGATTTCAAGCAACTTTCTTTTGCAGGGATTAAAAGTTGAAGAAACATTTGTATAACCAAGCTCTTCTTCACTGAGAGAGATGCTGCAATCATTAGAAATTAAGGGACTTGTTGAGCACGCTCGCCTATATTTCATAATGGTTGACGTGAAGAACTGTAGCCCACCAAAATCTATGCTATGTAAAGCACTAAAACCCTGTTCAGAAGTGTTCACTCGTCAATTTGAGGGTGCAGGGCCTTGCTGGTTTTAGCCACCAGCTATCTATTCTAGCTCTTCTGTTCCCTGGAAAGCTCGATGGGAAAAATGCTGACCACATCTTTTCTATCACAGCTGTTCTAAAAGTCCCTTTATTCATATCAAGTTTGTGCTACAGAACAGTCGTCTACATGCTTCATTTCTGTTGAAGCATTAACGCTTGGGTTGGATTATTACATGTTATAATTACAGAACAGACACCAGCAATTCAAAAAGAAAAGAGCATTAAGAGCCAGAGTCTTGGCCGCATGCAATTTTATGTGTAGGTCCCTCCAAGATTATGATCTGGTTTGAACAAACACTAGTGTATTTCATACTTTCCTTAAACAAAATGATGTAGAAGGGCGCTGAAGTTAGAATGACACTGAAACTCATCCAGTTGACGTGTCTCGGAGTTTCTCGGAGTTAATCAGCATCTTTGCTGCTGATACATACCATTTTTTAGCCAGAATTCATCGTTTAGCCCTCGAAATCATCATTTTTGCCATTTTAGGAAACTTTTGTTTTAACCATAACTCTTGATTTCTAAGTCCGAATCAACTTCCGTCAATTTTGGCTTGCTTAGGATTTATAGCCTTTTCAATTTCTGCATTTATATCAAATTTGTCATAGTTTTGGTAGTTTTATTAATTAGCGTTGTTTCCTTATCTAACATGGTTAGAGTTGGGGTTTTTGCTTTAAATATAGTTGTAAGTCTCTGAATGATCTTTTGAATTATTGAATAAAGTTTTGAAATTTTATGGGAGTTCTTCTCATCCTAGATTTATTTACGGAATACCGACGTTGATAGTATTTCTTGTGTTTTTCTGCTGCGTCACAGAATCAAAGCGTTTCAACAATCAAATACACCAGAACCTAATTTTGGTTCAGTTTTAATTATTGAAGTGATATAAAAGAAAGTTACAGAACAATCCTCGCTTGTATTGATTGCTTAGGAATGCATGAAGGAAGAAAGAGGGTTGAAATTGGATGGCAAGGAACACATCAGATAAGTTTAAACTTACGATGCTTCTGTCTTCACTTTGCTTTTGGAGTATCCATATGTGACATTTGATATTCGTAGATGGATATGGAAACTTGGGACACTTTCACATCTATGAACAATGGAACAAAATTCGTATAGTGAGTGGATTCAGATATGTAGATCTGACATTAACTCGTATCAGACATGGATATCCGAAACTGAGCTTTCAAATAACTGCCGATGTATCAACCAAAATAACATCATCTGGCGGTAAGAAAGCCAGATATCGTGATGGTAATTCTAGGTTCAAACAGTATGGTCTCCGTTATACTGAAAAGAAACCCCCGGAAAATATTTACCGTAAAATCTTGAGGCATCAGTAGTATATGGCTGGAAGTAATATCAAGAATGGATCCTTGCAGCCGAAGCATAACAAGTAAGGCTCAATTGAATTATAAACTGGCTATTTGGAATTCTAATTAAGAACAACAAAATATAGAACGGAATGCCTTGAATTACTAGAGAACGGAACCAATATACTTTATTACAATTGTTACAACCAAAGCAATATTATACAATTTTTTTTTCTCAGAAGGAGAAGATCAGATAGAAGGAATATTTTACACGAATTCCAACAAAAAAAACACATTTTAAAAGGGAAATGGGGGCAAGCACAAGCTAGTACAAAGCTCCTATCTTACCGGTAGATAAGCTAAAAAAGATTTGGCACTAATTTTGTTCTGAACTTGAAGGACTCTTCCCCAGTTTAGATAACCTTTGATCTCCAGTCCGTGGACTGTTACGCCCTCTTGCACCAGATTTTGGACTCTTCTCCCCTCTTAGTTCACTTAAACGAGGACTATGTGTGTAAGAGAGACGTGGGCTTTGATGGCTTATGGGATTATTTGCTGGTGTTGTGGTGGAGCTTGTGATTTTAGGACTACTTGTGTGCCTGAACTCTCCACGGCTTCTGGTAATTACCTCATCCAAAATCTCTCCATCTCCTCCATAAGCAGCTCCTGCCCCTATCTCTAGCTCCTATATTCACAATGAAGAGATTATATAAGTGAAGCGAAAGTGATTGCAAGATGGGTTTTTTTAGAACAATGTATGACGAATTTTCCTTTACATTATGTAGGACAAGGAATCTTACTGTTGCGAGATTTAATGGCAAAGCTGGGGCTTCTTCATACTCGGCTGCATCCAAATCTTGAAGGTGTGCTCCTTTGAAAAACTTGGGAAGACAATATTGTCTTGCTGGAATTAAAAGCATGATCATCAAAGGAAACATAACGCCCGCAATTGGAATCCAAGTGAGACCGAAACATATCAGCAAATAAGTTGTTTGGAAAATTGTGAACATGGCAATTGTCTTGAAAGGAACTGTCTCGACAAATGTGGCATGGTAATCTTCAAGAACTCTGCACGAAGTTATTTTGGAAGATGAATAACAAGCAAGCATACAAGAAGAAGTGGAAGTGTAAGAGATACAGGATTTAAAGTTTTTACTTGTATCTTCTGCTTGGTGCAGTGAAGAGCAGTAATATTCTTTCCCAAAATTGGTTACCCGGCAAACTTTCAATGGCCATAAACGCAAAATAGCCCCAAAGAACCGAGGTGGGGATCATTTTGAGGAAGGGCATGGCAGCAACGCAACCTCCAACCATTGTGGCTTGAAGTAAGTTACTTACACGTTGTTCTTTAACCTCAACAGGCAATAGATCATCAATTTCCTTCTCGATGTCAAATACTGTCTCATCAACCGGGGCATCGATATGCCCTGTACATGTAGCAGCTTGGATGGTTGATTCTTTGAATTCCTTTAGACCCTGCACAAGATATTTAAAATGTTCTCAATTACTTTCTGCAAAAACAGATGATGTGATTCATTTAGGAATTCCAAAATTATGATCAAGTTTAAATTCAAGAGAAAGCGAAATGGTCAACAGCAGCATAAGTTGCAAACATACTTGAGCGGGCTGTTGGTAGATCAAAGGAGTTTGCATTTGTTGATAGGCTTCTTGCATATTTCCATACAACTGTCCCAAGCTGGCATTCTTTCTCAGACTTCTACGAGCTGTTTGCACAAGTCTATTTCGAAGCAACTGCGTAATATTTTTCATAAGCAGATTTAGAGCACAAAATTATCAATTAGACAGCAAGACTGCAAATGATTATTTGAATAACAAAAAAAAGCTTTCAATACTAATCGCTTTATTGAAAGAACCCTTAATTCTAGAGAGATTTCAGGATATATTACCTGGTACTTAAGAGTAGCCAGACTCTTTGTATGCATTGGAGATTGGGGGATGACTCCATTTGATGGAGGGATTCCAAGAAGACCACACATTAAGGTCTGGCATCATAAATGTAAATTTTATGAATGATAAAAAAAAATGAACAATTCGAGGAGAAGGTAACACAAATATCTGCATACCAGGAACGCCAAAAGAAGCAAGTCATAATGGTAAGAAGACGGTTTTCTCAAATTGAACTCCTTCTGCTGAGAAAGTTGAGATGCTACACTATGGTCAAAATAGTAAAGCACTGCAATCATCGTAGCAGGAATGAAAGCTCCAATTATGTAGAAAATGGGAACGTCTAACATATCCTGTCATATGGGGTTAAAATAATCATTTTAGTCAAATATGTTGAGATAAAATTCATTGATTTTCAGATAACTATTAAGACACGACAGAACTTGCCTTAATGACAGTCCAATTATCATATGCACCAGGAGACCAGGGATTTGGGCTGAAAAGACGCCGGGGGATCCCCTTAGGAACATTTCCTGTTGGAATATACGAAACAGCTGTCCACACTACAACCATGAGGGGTACACCATAGTCTGCTATTAAACTTCTAAGCCAACCTGTCAGGAAAACAAATTCCAAGTTTTCAAAACAAAAGAATAGAGTAATATTTAAAGTGATCAAGATTGCTGATTGATCATAATTAGCAGAAGCCCTTAGTGCTTTTCTATCAGAAACCTGAATTTTGATCTACTCACCACTCCCATAGCGCCATGATCTTGCCTTGCGGCTTCTTAATCCAGTGAGCAGGAGGCCAAATGATAGTACCAAAGCAAACATTCCATTCGCAAACCTCCATGAAGGTATAAACTCAATTAATTTTGGATTTTCTCGTTGTGGAATGCGAAATTCATCAACAAGTCCCTTCACAATCAAGTCAATTGCTTAGTTTAATAAAACAAAAAATAATACCAAGCAGAAACTAACCACAAAAAACCATCATAATGCAGACCAAGTCTTTAACTACTCTTACTTTGATAGCCTGTTGCATGAAGAGCATTGCAATAAGAAGACCAAACAACTCTCCTGCTATACGGGTGAACCTATTGATAATGGAGCATGCTCCTAAGACAGCCAGTAAGAGCAACAAGAGTGCAGTCCAAACACATACCCTGAAAGATCATATACCCAGGTGAATTTTGTTAAACAGAGGAAGGAGATCATCTAAGAACACTAAAAAAGGGTTAATCAGCTCACCATCCAGTCCATGCAAGAAATAAACCCCTTCCCAAATCAGCTCTCTCTTTAGCAAAGTTAAACATAAATGTATACATGATGACAGTTGGCTCTGCGACTCCCAATATCAGCAAAGGTTGACCCCCAATAATTGAGTGTATGATCCCACAAACTGCGGTGGATGCCAGGGTCTGAACTGCTGTTAGAACCCCATCTGCAAGTGCAAGATAGATTTCATGACGTGCTATGATCTCACATAATAGTCATGTCTCTTCCGTTTCTTTTTTCCACCTTGAGATTAAAATGTTTCGATAAAACGGTAGAGTATGGAAAAAGGAATGTGCATGATTTGAGTGGGGTAACATCAATTTTAAAAGAAAAAGATTTTTCAACGGGAGAAAAAATAGTTCTTTACTGAGTTCATGTCAATACCAGTATTTCTCTCCAATTGTTCACCAAATGAAATGACCGGAATAGCGGAAGCAAAGAAAATATATGTGGTGGGAGCCAGAATCCTGAAAAGAAGATCAATTGTTTTTTTTGTCACAAACGATCATGTTGAAATTGACCAACAAATAAGGCATAAAATGCAAAGAATATATGTATCTGTCAGCAAAATGGCAATTACTGCTAACCATGCACAACAAAATTTTGTATGATCACTGAAGAGATGAGATACCTGTAGCCTGATTTAAGTCCACTTGTCCAGTCTTGCTTGTAACACCTCAATCTTCCCCGAAGGTCATTCTTGATTCCTTGAAACGGCACAAATGTCTCCTCCATGATGTTATCTAACAAGAAGCTCGCTGGTGAAAAGTAGTGCTGCACTTGAATCTCTTCCTTCTTCGAAAGCTTGCGAAATATGACCCAAACACTCAGAAGCTAAAGCTAGAATACCCTCTAGCGACAATTTTGGGATTTTGCAGGGAGAAATGGATTTGCCATTAGTGGAAAAAGCAACATAACTTGAAAATAATCAATCGGTCAACTTACACAAGGAATAGAGGGGGAAAAAGAAAAAGAAAGATGAATCCAAAAATGGGCTTGCTCTATGCTTAACAAGCATAACAAGGTGAAATAATGATGCGATGGCAAGGTGCAAAAAAGAGTTCCAAGGGGGAAAAGTTCGCAGTTCACGACAGGATTTGGTGGCTTGGTCTCCACAAACAAGAGCAATACAGACCTCCTGAAACTCTTCTTGAGTTTCAAATGTGTTGGCAATTGAAGGAGAAGCAAGCTCCAAGTATATATAGCAGTAAAAAGGTCGGTGTGGAGGTAGATTTGGTGCAGGCAGCAATGCTTTGTCAAGAGGGAGAAGGGCGAGTGAGATGAAGAGTCTCTAGCTTGGGAGATGTCAATCCTCTGTACTCTTGTCTTTTCCACTTCCATGCACTCCCCCTTTTAATTGGGCCACATCAGATGAATGGACCCACCAGGAAGGTTCAGATACCATTTGTCGGGTTTTGTTTGGCCAAGTGTCGCATAGAGGTGGTATATTTTGAAGCTTTTCTTGGCCACATTGTGACTTGTGAGCAATAGTTGACTATCATTGAGCTTATTGCGGTTCAGAATCACGATGCCTGATTCAAAAGAGTGAATTAATTATTCAGTAGAAATCATGACCCTCTGATGCAGCATTATAAGCATCCTGCCCCACATTAGATGGCGGGTCTGATCTGACGTGGCGATATCAGAGAGCTAACTTCGGTGCCTTCACTTTGATGGGGATTCAGAGCAATATTATATTAATCTGTGTTTTTTACATCTCTGACAATGCTGGCACCCTCTTTATAAATTAAAAAAACAAGAATAAGGGATCTGATGTACTTTTTTGGTTCATTTTGTACATGTTTAGTACATTGTAAGATAGCGAAGGCAGTGTTTGTTTTTCAATGTCACAGGTTTTTGTAATTTTTTTTATATTTTCATATGTTTATATTAAAAATTAATTTAAAAAATAAATTATTAATCTTGATGAATCTTCAACTAAAAAACTTTAAAAATAATTATAAAACACAATCAAAATATTTTGATGTATTCTAACTTGCATATTCAACCATTCTGAAGCATCAAGTGTGAGTCTAGTGCAAGTTGGAACCATTCTGAAGCACTGTGCAACTAGATAAAGATTTACTTTGCACAAATTATATAGGTATATGGACCAGTGGAACATTTTTAAGATTAAAAAAGATATGGTCGTATCAAATTAGAATGATGATTAAAAAAACATTACTTTTGATTTGATAATTGAATCGTTCAATTTTTTCCATGAGTTTCTATAGTTGTTTTCACCTCCAAACCAAAATGATAGAATCGTTATTTGGACCATCAGATCTTTAGATATTAAAAATCTAACTCTATGATTCTAATTTTGACAAGTTTATGATTTTCCTAGCTAGTTATTTTTGGGTTTCATACATCGTTTCCTTGTTAATTTTGGAATTTTATATTCTAATTAAATAAAGTTTCCAACCCATTTAAAACTTTGTAAATTTAACTTTCTTAGAAGTACATACTTCATCATCATTAATTTAGAGAGAACAAATCTGCGAGTTTTGGGTTGACATATACAAGGAGAGATGATGTGTATTATTTGTTTATTGATGTTCTTAGCTTCCCCAGCGTCATGCTCTCTATTCCGCGTTCCATTTTTGAAAGAATATGGTGGAAGATCTTGCTGTCGAAGGATGAGTAAATCCCGAGATTTATGTCCTGAAAGTACTTGAAATCACAAGCTAATTAATGAGCTTGCGAATCATTCGAAGCCACTCCTCCCTCCACCCTAGATCGGATATTGTTAAGTGAAATGACCCTGCAACTTGTTCGAAAATGCCTTTCGTAAATGACAAGTAAACCAGTTGACCTTTCCCTGGCCATTTGGTTAATAAACTCGATCCATTTCCATATGCTTCTGAGGGCAGATTCAACACCATCAGGAATGCCAAAATAATTTATCATATTCAATTGTTCCCCATGTGCTCAGAAGCTGGAACAGCTCATTCTAGCTATCTGCCCGCCTGTTACTGTTTCTCAACTTCTCTTCCTCCTGTCCACAATCAACCTTCCATGTTTTTTCTTAATATACATATACATACATATATATACATATGTTTATTCTAACGTTAGCAAGAGCCTTTATATCTTGAAGACTCTAATTTGATTCGCTAAACAGGAGTGTCATATGGGACAGAACTGAAACAGGAGACATGATCAGTTTTCAGTTTTTCGGAGATCGAATGAGAGCGAGGACGAACAAGAACGAAGCACACCTCGCTCTCATTCGTGCCATATATTATGATCATGATTAAAGAGTGAAAGATATATAATTAATTATAACAGAGCCCTAATAATGCACAGTATGTTCTTGGCATTGGCTGCCGAAAAGCTAGCCCAGGGCGTTTAGATTTAATAATTATGGTGACCACTTTCAAAATCCAATCTGAAAATGACCTCTCTTGCCTATCCTCGTTTCTAAACCGTTCATGTTCTTATAAACCAGAAAGTGCTTTTCACTTTCGTTTCTCATGATGTAAAGGAACGAGGACTACCAACTATACAGATTTCTTTGCAAAGCTACTTTCGCTTAAAATATTTTATTCAATATTTAACTTGAAAAATATTTTTATTATATATGTATAAATTTATGTATGTATAATTCAAAAATGACTTGTCCATTTAATCTTAACTTCTTCTTTTTTCACACAACAATAATGGAAACTGGTCAATTAATTACTATGTAAGCACTGGTAGCGTTTAGTGAAAGGAATGTAACACTCATCCTCTGAGTCATTATAACACAGATGATCAATGTTTTACCTTTTTTATATTTTATAGACTCAGATAAGTGAATAAAATTTTAGTTGTCTTAGACTCTTACAATGAGTAAATGTTCTACTCGAACTCGAGATATGTTATGCAGATCACGCCACGTTTTCAAACTCAAAACTTACTGTATAGATCGTAAACTCTTTGTTATCATACTATTTTATCTGAAAACTATTTTCCCATTTCCTTGAACCGGAAAAAAAAGAAGAAAAAAGATCAATGTTTTTTATTTTTTGAGGCTGAGAGAAACTCAAATGATATTGCTGTCATCTTTTTTTAATTTCTTGTTGTCATGATCATATATATATAAAGTAGACGCAAGATTTAATTAAGGTGGGAACCTAAAGGGAACTGCAATGAAAGGGATCGCATTAGGGTATATTCAATCATTCAGTTTAATTATAAGGGTTGGTAGACGATCATCACTCTCTGATTCTTGGGTATCTACCGACTCTTTTTTATATTGTCGTCACATCTTTTTTTAAGAAAATAAATACTAGGAAGAACTTTCGTTTCCTGATGCAAAAATATTATATTATTCGACTATAAAGAGTCTAGATTCATAAAGTGAGCTATGACCATCAAAACTATGTCAACAGTCCTTGAGAAAATGGATACTTTTTCTTGCTTGCAGTTAAGTTCTCTTTTATTTTTTAAATTTGCTTTGGGTCATGAAACACAGCTTTGAGGGATCTTTTTTAACAAAATTAATAAATATTAAACTATATTCTAGTCCTTGTAGATTCTCTAATCTTCCACTTGGACTCCTACAATTAAGAGTTTACACTGTCAATCTTACAGTTCCGAGGGTGACTCCATATCGTGAATTACTCGGTGGGATCACCTTATGAATTCTTTTTTGTTGAATATTTTCGGATTTACAAAGGTTTTTGGTTATCATCACACATGTTAGAATATCTTGTAACGTGATGTAATTAGGACTCAATTACAGTATAATGAATTGTTTTGATCTAATTAGGAATCAACCTCAGATCCTATGTATCAATTATAGATCCTAAGAAATTCTCTCGATTTCTATATATTCTATTATGAACTGAACTGGTTCTATTAGGACCCAACTAGCTTCCAAGATTTTCAGCCTACTCTTTCTGTTTAGGTTTCATGTTCGGAAACTTGTCCTGCCTTCGCTACTCTTACTTCGAACAGATTTGTTGAATTGTTGGCGTATTATTTTCTTCTCGGTTCAACTCGCCAAGGACCCAATTTATCACGAGTTCTCCAGGTTCTGTCAGCTACGGCCAGTTTCCAAAGTTTTTTGAATGTGTATATATAGATTACAATATATTCTTTATTAACATGATTGTCCGGGTCAAGACATTTCAACCAATTCCACCTGTCCTACAGTTTTATAAATTTGATAATTATTATATTAATAATCATAATACTCAAATATAAAATAGAAAAAAACAAATGAAAAGTAAATTCTTTAATCCTAAGTTTTTTTTTTATGATAATGAGCTACTACTAGATGTTTGGAGCATTATTACATGATGCGATACAACTTTTTTGCGGTCAATGACTTAATTTTATTTCTCGTTGAATTTTTATTATGGGTTGAAATTTATGTAATCATCTCCATAATGAAAAGTGCGAGCAATTTGGGTGTTGATATATTTTATCTTTTCTTCTTTTTTAAGTTAACTATCCTTCATACTATTATCACTTTATTTTTTAAATCTTTTTGAGTTAGGGTAGATTCAACACTTTCAAGCTCTTCATGAATCATGACAGGTTGATCCTATACGATAATGAAAATAAAGTTGCAAGTCCACTACTGCCCATGTCCCGCCAGAAAATATTAAAATAAGATGAACAGTGATTTAAAATTGTGTTTTGTTTCTTTTTATTTATTTAGTTTAATTTGAAAGATAAAAGAATACATTTTCAAATTAAAAATAATTTTAAAACATATAAAAACAAAAATGAGCACACTTTCAAACAGGAAATAAACCTGCAAGCATGCTTTTCATGCATTTTTCTTTGCTGGGATTAAATAAATCGGCTGTAGTTGCATTCAAATGATTTTGTCTAGCACAGACTTTAATCCTTGCTCATAATTGAGATTTGTGAGGCGAAGACAGAACCATCTGTCCATAAAGGCAGACCTTTCATTTTCAATCTCAGCCATTGACTGAAGTGGTAGGCCCACTGATAAGAAGCATATAGCTTTTCATGGGTCACTTCCCAGATTCCACACCACCAACTACATCAATGGCAAATTTTGTTCATGCTGCAATTATGTGTGTTTTCCTGTAAATGAAATTGCAGCACTGGGACATAGCTGCCTGGGTGGGGGTGTTCAAAGTTGACATGTAACTTAGCCAAGTGTCTGGACTCTAGTGCCTAGTCCCCTGTTCCCTTTAAGCGATGATCTAGAGCATCTTCTCAATTTCATTTTGTTTTGTTGAAAAAATAATAATAATGCTGGCTACAAAAATGATTTAAAATATCGTTATTTTTATTACGGTTTAAATTCTGACATGTTCTGGATTTTTCAGTCAAATACCGGTGAAACATACCAATTTCATTATGCTCGTAAAGTTTAGGCTAAATAGTATTTTTTAATAATAAATAATTCTACAATATCAATCATATATCTTATTCGATCGTTAGGTTAAGATGAAATTTTACGAGAGTCTCTTGATATATTTATAAATATCATGTTAAAATTTTAGAACTATCGGATAATATAATATTATATTAATCGATGATGATATTCTCGTAATATTTTACATCTTCACAATTTTGTTCTGAAAAATTATTTATTTTTATTTTTTAAATTAAATTATATAATTCTAAATAATTTTATTTTCGAATTTGAACTAAAAAATTTTGAATTAATATATTTAATTATATATACATACACATATATAAATAGTATTACCCTTAAAAGCGCGACAAAACACTCCAAAACCAAAATATTTCATTCCAATCGAAAAACAAAACACTAATAGAAACCGATATTAACAATTTTGATTTATATACCTGCTGGGTAAGTATACCTGAAAATTGCTTTAAGTTTTTGTCCTGTCATTTTATACCACCAGCAGCAGCAGCAGCAGTTGCAGAAACAAGGATCAGGTGATGAAAGCCAAGACTTCAAATGTGCAATCACTACCTTTTCCATGGAGGCATGGAACATGCTCTACTCACACAATTTTATTAAGTAATCAGAAGTTTATAGCCATAAATTTGAAAAATGAATAACACAGCCTTGTGTAATCACCCGTAATCAAAATGATAATCGCAAAACTCAGATACAAGGTGTAATTTATCTTCCCTTTAGATATTGTTGTCCAGAATGACTCAAAACATGTAAGAAGTGAGGTGAGATTTTGGCAGATTCATCCCAGTCACGCGGTTGCCCGCTTCAGTGCAGTGAACTTTATCCAACGCTAAAGATTGTGAGACTTTCTTGCAAATGTTGCAACCAGGCTGGCCGCACGTTGCTTTAACGTTGTAATTATTTGCTGGCCCTTTGTAGCCACAATGCCATGAATGGTTGGATCATCAAGACCCAGGCTTTTATACGTGGGAATTATTTAAAGTGAAAGCACACCCAAATCAAATCCACAGAACAGAACAATAATTAAAAGCACCCTCTAATTTCAACTCAAGCTGACATCAGGATTTCGATTATACTTGACGAAGAGATTGTATTTGATCTTGTATATGTCTGCATAGACGACCGTTTCATCTTCAAATATTGCTCTCATTTCGTTGCAGATCTCGCACTTGAGTAGCTAATTTAATTTCTGCAAGAAAAGAAGGGATCTTTTCAAGAACAGCTGCACACGTTAAGCTTGATGCATGCAAGGCGACTACCACATCGTTCTGGTCCATATATATCAATCAAGTAAAACGCATTAGAAACCCCTCACCATCAATGAAATATCAGTAGAGACAATACGGAGATTGGATAAAAGCTCATGGGTTTTAAAGAGGCAGGGAATTCTCGTTCACATGGAAAGACTTGTTCCTGATCTAGCATGGAAAGACTTCCACCATGATATTCAATCAAGTTAATTTGCTGGAGTTCATTATCTGTCTACTTGGCATGATCCAGTTGCAAGTCAAAACCACTTTCTTCTTTTCTTTTTTTTTCCTGTTACATATACCACATTCTCTTAATATATATATATATATATATATATATGCGTTCCATTTGCAAGATGACCGGAGGAATTTTCTTGTGGATGCTACGAACCATGTGCTGCAGGAATGTGAAAACTGTTGATCTCATTCACTGAACCGCACGTCAACTAGCAATATATAATAGATAAAATCTCAACTAGGTCTGCCTGTAAAGTTCCTGCAAGTATTAAATTTCCAAGGATATTTAAATTAGCAATTTCAATTTTCAACCAAGCTGCAAACTCTCTTGTTATTGCATAAATAATTGAATTGATCCGAGGAGTAGAGTAATCAGTGGATGTATATTTTGGAGGAAATGATTGCAGTGGCAGCTTCTGTGTCGTGAACTCCATCCCTTGCAACCAGCTCGGTTGCGTATGTAGTATTAGGATTGTAGCTGTACTACGGTGGACCGCCATATATAGCTGAAACATGCCTTCACTAGATTCTCAAAACCTGTTCACACGTACTAAACGAAAGATCTATTTTCTTCAGCAATGAAACTAGCAGAATGGTCTTGAATTTGCTTGACAAGTTGTGTGGATCTATATAGAATTTCGGGATGAGGCCATACCATAGGTAGCAGCATTCGCGATGAGGTCATACTTGATGGAATGCATGTCCACATACACAATGGTGTTATTCTTCAGTTATGTTAGATAAAATCCTAGTCAATGTAAGAATTCTTAATTGAAAAGAATTTGTGTTAGACTAGTTTATTAATTTTTTTGTTGGATTAGTTAGTTAAAATTCTTATTAGATTATAATAGTTAGAGGTGCAATCTTTCTATGAATATAAGGGTCAACGCATTCAGAATATGAATGAGAAAAGCAATACTCGGGAGTGGACGTAGCTTTCAAAAGAACAGAAGATCACTGGTGAAAAATGGATGTTCAACACAAGATTAAATAACAAGTTTTCATTGTTAAACTAAGTGTTTAAGAACTCAATTTAATGAGGGGCTGTTAGATAAAATTGCAGTCACTGTGGGGATTCCAAACATCAAACAAAATCCAAAATAATAAGCACCAGTGTCAGAATTGGAGTTGCTAAAGATGAATGTTACTGGATTTCAGTCATCCTGACAGTTAATCGGAAGGGGAAAGAAGAACCCCATAATTATAGGAGCCCTAGATGGGAAAAAAGAAGTGGAAATTTTATTAGATTTGCAATCATTTTGCTCTGTCTTGATTAGAATGACTAAAAAAACATGAACATTGAATTGAGAATTAAACCACATGAACAAGTAGTTCATAGTTGCTCTCAAAATCATCAAGTACCAGTGCTAATCTTAAACATCAGCCAGTGATGGATGATTAATCAACTTAAATAAAGAAGAACGAGGGGAGAGTGTGATGAAGGTGGGCTTCCCTAACCTTCTGGTCGGACAAAAAATATTCTGAAAGGTACGTTTCATCTCTTGATGCTGCTGCAAATGAGAATTGGTATTGATAGAATGAAAAAGTTTAAGTTCTTCTGGATCTTTTAGAAGTTGAAATGCACCAGCAAATCCCTTAACAGTTGCAATTTCACGGACACCAAGATTGTCGTCGTCCTTAACCTGCACCAACTGTTGATGCTGCTGCATAAGGCTGTCTTGATTGTTAACCGTTGCTGCTGCATCACCGAAAGATTTCATCATGATTGTAGAGCAACTAAAACAAAAGAAAAAGGAAGAGGAACTTTTTTCCTGAATGCTAGAAGAAAAAATAGAGAGATTTCAATGTGGTTTCACAAATGAAGGCTTTGTTGTGTAGGGGAGAGAGATCAACATGGAACCTTGCTTGGTATACTGCAACTTACATCGAGGCATAAATAAATCCCTGGCCTAAAATTAGGAATGCGGTGAGCGTGGATCGAACACGCGACCTTCAGATCTTCAGTCTGACGCTCTCCCAACTGAGCTATCCCCGCTGTTGGATAAGTTGCCTGTTATTTAATTATAAATTCATATATATAATTTCACACTCCTTCCACATGGAGGATTTCAGAGAAAAATTTAATGAGACATATAGTTTATATACATGACAGATAGCTTCAGCTCATATGAACTCAAAAATTGCTAGGGAATTTCCATGGTCTAGCCCCAGACATATAGTTTATCTTTATATATATATAAAAAAAATGAATGAGTATTGTCCTCACTTTACTTAAAAAGAAAAAAAAATAAATCATACGAGCCAAGAGACCCGCGTGATTTGGGTATATTTTAAGGCCCAGGTTCACTAGGCCTTCCAAATCAATCATGTGCTCTTTACCTCTTTATGTATTTTTCTTCTCCTTGAGTTTTTTTTCTTCAAATAACATCTTTTAACTTCAAAAAAAAATTCTCTATTTTTGTTTTCATATATTCGGATTTTTTTTATAAAAACCAAAGAATTTCATGGCTTTGATTATGGGTTTAACACACTAAGCTACAAAACTGAGATTTATTCAATATGTTGTTCCCTCCTTTTTTTTATTTATTTTCTTTAAATTTCATATTTTTTTTATAAAAAAATGAGTTTGCAGGATTTTTTATAGTATATTTAGGCAAGAAAACAAGAACAGAAACAAAATTAGTTAAACCAGTTGAGTCTATGACTAGGTAATGCATATGACTGGTTAAACCATTAAATGAAAATTGGTCTAATATATTATTATTATATTACCTTATGAAAATATTAATTTAGTCTTTATTATATGTTTTGGTTTGGTTTCAATATGATTAATTGTTTTTGATAACATTATAATGGTCTTAATAAAATGAAAAGGAAATCTTGTGTTGTCTCAAGAGGCATGGATTGATGTCAAAAAATTGATGATCTACACAATAGATCTCGAGTTACACAATAGATCTCGAGTTCGAGTTAGGGTATGTACCCATTGTAAGAGTCTGGAATAACCAGAATTTTACTCGTTTATCTGAGCCCACAAAACATAATTTTTGAAAGGTGAAATTTTCTCGTATCCGAACAAAAAGTTTCTTGCGTCAAAAATAACTTAGAATCCTACCTGCAATGCAACTCAAGTTCATTGACTAGTATTTTCAAAACAATTTGTTATCTTTTCTCTTTTTTACTCTCTTTTGTAGTTTTTTAAATTCAATAAATTTTCACGAGGAAAGATAATTCTTTTTTAGACTTATTTAATAATATATTGTATTTAATTATAGTGCTGGGAAGAAATTCAAGCACCATAAAATCTGTTGCTTTCTGAGGGCAAGAGGAGTGGCACACCAAATGTAATTTCTTAATTTTGTATCTGGAAATGATTTGCGTATGTAAAATATAAACTACCATCTAGCCTGGGACGTGAGACATTATACATTTATTTATTTTTGTAAAACGTAGATTGATATCACAATAAAATGTGGCTGATAAAAAGAAAATCTTGCATTTTTTCATTCCTTATTAAGAATTTTGAATTTATATATGTCTCAGTGCTCGTTAGATAATATGATTGATATTGTTTTTGAAATATTTTTTCATTTGAAAATATATTAAAATAATATATATTTTTAAAATTATTTTTAATTTTAGAATGAAAATAATCTAAAACTATTTTTTTAATTTAATATAAAAAATAAAAAACTTTAAATTTTATATTTTTTTAAAATTAAAACACAATATCAACAGAAAATTATAACGTGCTGTCCCATACCCCTTCAATACACACTAGCAAGTTGAAAGACAGAAGTTCCAAGTGTCGGGATCAGAAAGCCTTGATCCTCGAAACGAGAAACGCTTCTCCTATTTCCAAACAGGCAGCAATCTCCAACTAATGTTAAGCCAGGCCACAACGCTGTATTGACGGCGTAACAAAAGCAACCACACGGTAACAGTTAACGGCGTACTTGACAGTTAAAATAGAAAAATGGAAAAAACGACAAGGATCCCGGTGAAGTTCTATAAATACAAACAACCAATCTCTTGGATCGTGTGAATATTTGCCGTGAAGGACAGCTCCTCCTCCTCAATTTAATTCCCTCCACTCTCTCCACCGAGGTAGATCTCTCTCTCCCCTGGCTCCTTGCCAGGCAAGTGTTATCCCCTTGTATTCGGAAGCCTATATTCTGATCATTTCTTCAATCCATGTCTTGTTTTTCTCGATCTAATTGTTAAAGTTCTTTGATTCGGATTTTATGCCGTTGATTTTGTCTAATATAAGAATTAGAGCACGATTTGGTGTCGTGATGGCTTGATCTTAATTTTGATGTGATGCTGCCTCATGGATCTTGCTTTATATTATGCTTTTGTTTTTGCATGATTTGTAATCGTGTGATGATACCTTAGATTTGGAGATCACTGGATGCAACACATCCTGTTTGGCACCTGTTCTGTAGGAAATCAGGTTTAAGTTCATGTCTAAGCTGTCTTCAGTTCTATGCATTATGTATTGAATATCTGAATTCTCTACTCATGGCGGGTTTTTTTACTCATTAATCTAGATAATCTCTGGGTTCATATCTAATACGTTGATATGATTCTTTTTTATTAGGATTCCGATTCGTGATTCTTTGTTCTTTAAAAATGTGCAATGTTTTAAATCAAGCTACTTAGATCTAGCTATGGGAATTTACAATTAGTGAGCTCATTTTTGGGTTGTTGTAATCGGCAGACGTGAGAAAATGGGGCTGTCTTTCACCAAGTTGTTTAGCAGACTGTTTGCTAAGAAGGAAATGCGTATTCTGATGGTGGGTCTTGATGCTGCTGGTAAGACAACCATCCTCTACAAGCTCAAGCTCGGTGAGATCGTCACCACCATTCCTACTATTGGTAAGTCTCATGTTATTTTGAGAAGATTACTAATATACCTTGATTTTAAATCTATTATCCCCTGTATATTTTTATTGGCTCATATCTGATGATGATGTTTGATCAGGATTCAATGTGGAGACTGTGGAGTACAAAAACATTAGCTTTACTGTCTGGGATGTCGGGGGTCAGGACAAGGTATGTGTGTCTTATTGAGTATATATTTGACCTTTTTTTACTTTTGCATGAAGGTCATTATCACTTCGGGATGTAGTAGATATAGAAGCCTTTTATCTTTCACTAAATAGTGCTGGATGGGTTGGGTTTAATAACAAGGAAAGCAATGAAATATGTTTGCATTCTAGAGCTTAAGCTTCTATGGTTCAAGATTTCCTCTTTAGTTATTGAATCTACGTACTTGAAAATGAGTGCTTATGGACGGTCTAGTGCTGGTTTGATTTCCCTCCATCAGCACTTAACATATTCATGAGCTAAATATGTTATACCATTGTGTATGCTCTGTTGTTTCCTTTGATTATCAAGGGAAATGCTTTATTTTGTGGCTTACATTTTGAGACACTCTCTAGTGCTAGAGTTTTCCAGGTGTTCCACCTCTTCACTTGATCATCTTTAGTCTTATGCTTGATTGTTAGGATAGTCAAATGCATGAATGTGGCCCTCTGCCAAATTCTCCCAGTGATGCTTGCTTTCGCATCCTTGTTCCATTCCTTTTCTTGTTGAAGCATTTTTGGTTGTTGCCAAATAATAAAAGCATAACTGATTCAGATGCATTGCAATCTGTCAAAAGATTTAAATATTCTATCCCTTAATTTGTTTATCAGTTGATGACCTATTGTTTTACTTCCCCAGATCCGCCCCTTGTGGAGGCATTACTTCCAGAACACACAAGGACTTATCTTTGTGGTTGATAGCAACGACAGAGATCGAGTGGTTGAAGCTAGGGATGAGCTACACAGAATGTTGAATGAGGTAACAACGATGCTTCATATTTTCATAGGACTAGCAATGTGGAACCATGAAAAGCTGCAGATTAAGTTTAAATTTACACGCTGTGCTTTGATTTGTTACCTTTGCATGATTTTTCTGCGATCATAATACCTCCTGTTGCTTTTGCAGGATGAGTTGAGGGATGCTGTGCTTCTAGTGTTTGCAAACAAGCAAGATCTTCCAAATGCAATGAATGCTGCTGAGATAACTGATAAGCTTGGTCTCCACTCTCTTCGTCAGCGCCACTGGTAAGCTAACTTGTTACTGTCAGATGCTCTTTACCAGCAATCCACCATTATCTTGTCAACAGACTTGTTTATATCCATTCATTGCAGGTATATCCAGAGCACATGTGCCACCTCTGGTGAAGGGCTGTATGAGGGATTGGACTGGCTCTCAAACAACATCGCAAACAAGGTAGAATCATGTGGTATCTCTACACTTTGCTTATTCTCATGTGATGATCGATTATATGGTTAACTTACTGTGTTTGTCTTACTGCAGGCTTAGATGGCATAACTCCCTAGTTCTCAGTTGCAATGAGTGCTGGAATACAGAGTCTGTATGTGTTTTGTATTCTGAATTTTCCACCATCATTGTGTATCTACCAGTCTTACACATGTTTGTGGTTGCTTTACAAGCTTTGCTGTTTGTTTTCTGTAGCTTCAGAATTTTTCACGAGTTTTTGTTTTGTTCATGTTGTTATCTAAATAGCTTGTTTTGTTTTTCAGATATATTTTTGATTAGACCTTTTCTTTCTTTTTTCCCTAATTGTCTAGCGTTCAAATTGTTTTTTATTTGAAAATATATTGAATAATATTTTATTTATTTTTTAAAAAATTATTTTTGATATTAGTAGATAAAATAAAAAAATAAAGCAAAAAAAATAAAATTAGTGAAATGGTGGGGATTAAGAATTTTTTATTTTAGAAATATATTAAAATAATATATTTTAAAATTTAAAATTTCTTTTTTACATCATAAATATATTAAAATAATGAAGATACATAAAAAAATTAATATAAATTAAGAAAATAATATTTTTAAAATATAAAAACAAACCGGTTAACACGAACGTATTTAAGCAGTCAGTCAAACCTTGTAAGCAAAGGGATGTATCAGAAAAGGTGGAGCTGGCTGTTAGGCATCGCAAGTTGAGGACAGAGCATTGGAGTGGCTTTTTAAAAATATTTTTTATTTAAAAATATATTAAAATAATATATATTTTTATTTTTTAAAAATTATCTTTGATATCATTAATTATTTTAAATTATAAAAAAATCAATTTTTTTCAAAAACATTTTCAAAAACCTCTCCCAATCATCGTTACTGTGCGATTTATGTTGAGTGGAGCTCCGATGATCCCAGGAAAGAGAAGCAGCAGTGTACCGGTTCGTTTGACTCGAAGTTAATTTCATTCCGTTCAAAAGTTGATTTTGTCTCGGTTTTAATTTTAATTTGTTCTGAAAATTCTGACCAGAACATCAGTTCCGTTCTGGATTCAAAATCAAATTGATCTGGATTCAAAATCAAAACGAAGTGGTTTTAATGATTTTCTGTCTTAATTTTAGCAAATCGATTTTGTCCAGGATATAAAAGGAAAAAGTCGCCCTCAACCTCGTGTTGCTGCAGAAGATCTTCGCTTCATGAATGATGACATAGTCTTGTCATACCTGCATCATGGCTATCGTTGAGAGTTTTTCTTATGGTTTCCTTGTGGGAAATGTACTCTGGTTATCTGTGATTCCCATTAACACCTTTTCTAGCTGAATGAAGTCAAGTGCAAAGAAGTCAGGAGATTTTTTAGAGAATTGCCTTCAATGATTTGCCAATCTCTGTTTAGCTGGGTATCTTTTCTCGACAGTTAATGTCTTGCGTTGACACTTTGATTAAGTATTATGCAGACATGTGAGTTTACAATGCTGTAACACGCTGATATTGTTAGATTTGAATAGTTGATTAAACCCATATTTGATTAAGTATTTGTGTTTGTATTGTATAATTTAAAGTTAATTTATCTTGAATTTTAATTATACTTGTTAAATTAATATTATATATATTAACAGTACCACACCGAAACGCTCTGAAACCATAACGTTTCCGGGTATTTGACAACTTTTGTTTGAGTAGAGATTGAAAGTGCATTCGCATTACCCTCTTTAAGAAATAGAAAGCATTGCTCTGCCATGTTCTTGATATATTTTTATGATTTTTTATATAAAAAACATTATATAAATTGAAAAGCTTATATATAAGGGTTAATAAACAAGAAAAAAGTAATTAACGATAACAAAAAATAAACTTGAAAAAATCAAGATTAAAATATAAGATTAAAATATTTAATATTGTAGTATGAGATATTTAACCAATTATGCTTGTTGATTTTTTTTATTAGAATTAAGTTTTTTTTATTCAATTAAACAATAAATAGAAATTACACACACTACATAAGTTGAATAAAATAAAAAAATATTATGCAATATTGAACATATTTAAAATATTATATTAAAATATATTTTTTTTATAAAAAAAATCATCTATAAAATATTTAAAAATATTATAGATGAATCAAAATAATCTTTAAAAAAAATACGCACAGCACCACTACAAAAAATATTTGTATAAAAATGGTTAATAGGAAGAAAAAAAATCTTAGAGGAGAGATATTAATTAAAATATATTTTTAAAAATCATTTAAGAAAAAAGACATTGAAAAATATTAAAAAAAACAATATTAGAAGAAACCATAGCTAGAATGTTGTGACTTAACTTATCAAACACGTGTTTTTAGATCATGGAATCTATAAAGTTTAATAGTTTTGTCTCTTAAATTTATATTTAACCTTAAAAAAATTCAAAAGAGGGACAAATAACATTGAAACGATGTCATATTGAAAATATTTTTGATCACATATCATCAAAATATTTTCTTGGATTTCTTAAAAATTATTTAACCCACGTATTAAAAAAAACAATTAAACGATGCCATGTTGAAAATGGATCATATTTGACACTTGAAGAGACGCTGTAAAATGGGCCTTGACGGGAGAAATCGAGGCCCAGTTTAACTCATATATTAGCTTATGTTTTTATTTTCTGGTGCAGCCCAAAAATTAACTCTCAGCAAACCTCAACCTCTCCCCTCGCCACTCAAATTGCTGAAACTCCCTCACTCTCTCTTTGAAGCCTATATTATTGATTGAGGCATAGATGACCAGAAGGAGAGCATCGCTTCTCACCATCAAATCCATCGCTTCTTTATCAAAGGTATGCTCTTCAAGTAACTCCTTTGAGTCTATCACGTTCTTTAAGAATCTTAGCACCGCCACTGAAAGATTTGATTTTCAAAACTCGAATGGGTATCACGAACAGAATTCTAATGAGCATTTCCATCACCCGGATGGGCATTATGGTTTTAACAACCAAAAATCTGGTGGAAACAGCTTAAACCCTTATGGGGGGTTTAGGGAAAGCCCTAGAAATGATGTCTGGAACAACCCAAATGGGGAAAATGGGGATTTTACTGGGTTTCATGGGGAAAATCGTGTAGATTTTCAGCCAAACTGTGATGGAGCTTCCTGGGAAAGAAGTAGGGGAGAGTCTCAGAATAACCGAGCTGAGAAAAATGGAAACTTTAGCGGTTATTATGAACGTAACAATGGGAATTCTCAACAGAACTATGGTTGGAGTGGTAGGCAGCATAGTCAAAATGGGTATTATGGAGGACATGGAAATGTGCAACTGAGTCAGAACGAGCCTGGGTTTAATTCACAAGGTCTTTCAGAGTCACAAAAAAGCCTGAATAGCAATTACACTCAAAATATTGAGAAATTACACCATGGTCCCAATGATCATTACATGGGAAACGGTGGACAATATCAGCAGAACCAATATTTGGGACAGTACCAGCAGAACCACTATTTTGGACACCACCAGCTGAATTTGAACGGTGAACAATATCAGCCAAACGGTAATACTTTTCAGAGCAGCATGGAGGCTTCTCAAGTATCAAACTATGCTAAACCTGAAGGGGATTCAACCGAATCTTCCATATGTAGCTCGAATAGAGGTTCTATGGAGGAGCTAGATGAGTTTTGCAAGGAGGGAAAGGTGAAGGAAGCTGTGGAATTTCTGCAGCTGTTACAGAAGCAGGGTGTTTTTGTGGATCTATCACGCTATTTGCAGTTGATGCAGGCATGTGGAGAGGCTGAAGCTCTAGAGGAAGCAGGAGTGATTCATGACTGCATTGTAAAATCACAATCTCCTCTAGATGTTGGCACACTTAATAAGATTTTAGAAATGTACTCGAAATGTGGTGCCATGGATGAAGCGTTCAGTGTATTTGACAACATGCAAGAGTGCAATTTGACTTCATGGTATATCATGATAACATGGCTTGCTAAGAATGGATTTGGGGAGGATGCCATCGATCTGTTTAATCAGTTTAAGCAAGGAGGACTGAAACCTGACGCACAAATTTTTGTTGGGGTGCTCTCTGCTTGTAATGTCTTGGGTGATATCAATGAGGGAATGCTGCACTTTGAGTCCATGTGGAAAGAGTTCAGCATTGTCCCATCAATGGAGCACTATGTAAGCATTGTGGACATGTTGGGAAGTAACGGATATCTGGATGAAGCCTTGGAATTCATTGAAAAGATGCCAATGGAGCCTAGTGTAGATGTCTGGGAAACTTTAATGAATCTCTGCAGGGCTCATGGGCACTTGGAGCTTGGATATCGCTGTGCTGAGCTTATTGAGCAATTAGACCCTTCCCGTTTGAATGAGCAATCTAATGCAGGTCTTTTACCAATGAAAGCTCCAGATATTGCAAAAGAGAAAAAGAAGAAGACTCCAAGTCAAACTCTTTTAGATGTTAGGAGCAGGGTCCATGAATATCGAGCGGGGGATACATCTTTCCCTGACAGGGATAGAGTTTATGCCCTCCTCAGGGGGATGAAGGCACAAATGAAAGATGCTGGTTATATTCCAATAACAAGATTTGTGTTGCATGACATAGATGAAGAAAGCAAGGAGGAAGCTCTTCTTGCTCATAGTGAGAGACTTGCTACTGCTCATGGTCTTCTGACCACTGCAGCTCGTTCTCCTCTTCGAGTAGTCAAGAATCTTCGTTTTTGTGGTGATTGCCACAATGCAATGAAGCTCATCTCGAAACTTGTTGGCAGACAACTCATCATGCGAGATGCCAAGAGGTTTCACCATTTCAAAGACGGGGTCTGCTCCTGTGGGGATTACTGGTGAAATGGATCTACTCTGAGGTAAAGTCTCACTGTCCTGTTTTGTTGTTTTCAAATTTGAAAAACTTTAATCTTGTGCTGTGATTGCAATTTGGGTAAATCTTGTCTTGGAAATTAGTCAATCTAGTCTTCAGTTTTGAATTTTGAACTTTGCTTTTAAACTTAGTCCTCTGTTGTTTGATTCACATAGAATTTATTTTGAACCAGTCTGAAACAATGAACGGAGAAGATCACAGAGAAGATTGATGGCCATGATTCATCTTTGTCTTATTCTGATAATGACAGTTTTTTGCCTCTGAAATCAAAGAGTTTTCAGCATTTTGGGAGAAAACACATCCACAGAGTTTTGGGCTGAGGCAAATGTACTAACACAATCATTCTCTCACTCTCTCTATTGTTTGTTTTGTAGCTGTTTTGCTTCCTTTTCTTCTTTATTTAATGTGAAATTTGATTCATTTTTTGGTAGCCAAAATGGCATGCCCTTTATATTTATTTCATAAATTTAAGTTTGAGCTGTCATTATGAGATTTGGTTTGTATAACTATGAATTAGCTAATGATATATAGTTTGAGCTGTCATGGCAACTTTGAGTTATTGTCGAATAATCTTGTACTCTTACATTTTTCTTTGCTTGTGTCAATTATTTAACTTGTTTATATGATCTGCCATTAACTTTTTGTCTGATGTTGGAATATAGGCGAGCTATATTTGATCAGTAATTATCATTCACGATAGTTTTCTTTCTTAATGCACACTATCTCAGCAGCAGCACTGTTTGCTATTTGGAAGCACTAGATTTAGGTACTGAAGTTCTCAGTATCTCTGGTAGCATGTTACATCATTAGGTAGTTCAGGTCTTTCAGAGTTCCTATTTACTAATGTGATTGAGAAAATGAAAGCGTCAACTTTTCTTAGGGAACCTCAGGATTCTCTGTGCCTGTGTGAGGTCTTGCATTTCAGAAAGATGAGATGCTGTGGAGAAACATGGTGGTGGTAATGCCAATTCACAATGCCCTTTCTATACGTGTCTTGTTTAATGGTATGAAGCTAGACGGGTATGGATACAATTGCTCTTAGGGGAAATAGAGGACTAGGGACACGTGAACAATTAGATGAACTTTTATCTAAAAGTTGATTTTATTCTTACGTGCTAACCTTTCATTGTGCAGAACAATTCTGTATTTTCTGTGGCTATAACTGCATTAAATGTTACACCTGAGCGGAAATAATTACGAGTAAATCCTTAGTACACTAGCTACAGATAGCAGTTTGGACTAGAGTGGTAGGTGGGAAACAGTGTCAGTTGATGTTTTCCTTCCTCCTGTTGTCCCATACTTATTTTCTTTTCTATTGCCATGTTACTTGTGGAGTAATTATAGGATTGGAATGTGAGAAGTACTTGTTGGACCATGGCAGTTGGCTCAACAGTAAAGAAAACCTAGGTTGATTTTTGGCATGCTTTCTTGTCGGAACTTGTAGCTTCATCTATACCTCGTCTTGTGAACAATCAGAAAGCCACAATTTGCACTTAATGAAACTTCATAAAACTGATATCGCCATGTAGCAAGTCCAGGATGTTAAGCTTGCTATGTTGAATGAAGCTGGCTTGCCATTTCATGTGATGAGAGTTAAGAAATTATGATCATGCCTTCTCCATCATAATTATGTTACATTATACCTCTTGCAATCATGGTGCTAGCATGTACATATATCAAATGTGAAAGAAGATAAAGCTTGGTCTCTGAATTATTAGACAGCTTAGGTAACTTCTGGCGTGGATCCATTGATTTGCAGTGGTGGCTGCTTCTAATGTACTGAAGAGTTCATACTGATAGCCACTGCCTTTGTAACAAATATTGGCTATGCTTTTTTCCCTAATATTTTGAAGGATGAAAGCATAAATGTGTATATTTAAATATATCTAAGGACTCTTTAATGTATGATTTTCAGGTGAGCTTGGAGAAAAGACGGGATGACAGACAGGAGGTAGATCCAACACTACCTGTATGGAATGAATGACTGGTTTAAATAGTAAAATCTGCATTCAACATATTTGTAGAAGCTACCAAATTGAAGCACCCATAATCAAAATCCCTTCTTTGGACATTAGTTTTTGTTACCACTCCCATATCTTGTGTTTGTATGATAAAAATAGAAGGATCAGGTCATTTTGAAGAGTCTGTTGAAATAATCAGAAGGCATAACAAGGGCCAATGATGGTTAGTTACGTTTGGACATCTTAAGGTTTATGTTGCACAACAAGTGGTATACGAACTGGTAATGCGAATTTTATTCCTAACGTATTTATTTAATTAACCGGGGACACTACCCTCATTGTCTCTTCTTGTACCAACACTGGCATGTTCTCCTACCTCCGCGCGTGCATGCTGTTTGATGTCTTCTGATAATGGGCATTTTTTTTAGGATTTTGGAAATTGCAGTTTAAAAATGGTTTCTAGGACCCCTTTCGATGTGGATTGATTCCCCTTTGAACTAGCAAAATATTGTCATGTATTTGCACAAAAATGGCCCCCAAAAAACCACAGCTATTCAGTCTGCCCTACTTGTGCATGTCTGGTACTTTGAACTCGTCCCTGCTATCAAACATTTAAGAATCAAGTGGCCTGTCTTGGACCTGCGATTAACAAACAACTTAGGTGAGAGGTTTTGCTCTTTGGATGATGGTAAGATAAGAAGGGGATTGTTTCTGATTTCAAGGCACTCTTTCGAGGCAGAATCAGATTAAATTTCGAAGGTGACAGAAAAGAAAAGAAAAGAAGATTGCCACTTGCAAAGAAATTTGGGGTATCTGCCAACAACATAACAAAGCACCGAACAAGATCCTGCCCTCTCCTCGGGAGATCTGGCTTGGCAAAGTCATCGGTGTAAGAGAAACAAATTACAAACGACGACATTACGATAAAAATCGGTATTGAATTTGAATGCTATGCTCTGTGCCTTTAGGAGCTTTAGTTACAGGCTTAAAAATAGCCATTTTATCTTACAGTTTCTGAAAGGCTTCATACTTGCTAGCCAATTCCATGAGTCTCTTGACCTTCTTGAAAGAAAAAACACTCGGCTTATGCCCTTTTCCCCAACATCTCAAAGAGACACTTCTCTGCATCTGCCAACTCTTGCTTGTAACAATGCCACTCAAAAATAATTCATCAGATACTGAAGGCAAGACCCAGAATCCCTCACCACCATGCCATTCAAGTCATTTGACAGATGAAGAGTTCGTAAGAAGACGTGGTAAGTTGTTGAATTCGTATCTATACCCTTGCCTCCATCTCCTCCATTAATTTGTAAGCATCATCAAACCTGTTTGCTGTAATAGCAGAGCATTGTATGCCATCACATTCGGTAAACATCCAGATCCCTGTATTTCCAGTCCACTTTACCAGGCTGATCAACCGATCCCAACCCTGTGACGGGGTCGGGCAAGACACCCTCTTCTCTCATTCTCTCAAGTACCTCGAAAGCTTTTCCAATATCCTTACGTCTACAATACTTGTTGATCAAAGAATTATACGAAACAACACTTAAGCTGATACCAAATCCTCTCATTTCCATAAAGAATGGCTCCATTTGGTCCACTGGCCTATAACCCTAAATAAGTACGTTAAAAGCTCGCAGATCTGGCACTAAATCTTTCTGCAATTAATCTATGGTAAACAATTGTATCATCATGCCATAGTCTTTCCTTCACATAATTCCCACGACGATGCATTGAAACAATCAGTAACAAACACAGGAACCAACTCCTTGAAACTATTAAACGAGTCCTAAGTCTCTTTAAGAGAAGAAGCCCCGGCAAATCTAACTAAAGCCACTTGCATAATTTTTTTTTTTTGCTGTTATCAGAGAATGGTCTTTACTAATTCCATGTTGTTCCTAGTTAATCAAGCAACAGGGAAGAAAATTGGAGTTCATTCTAATTTTGAGGGAATACCACCTCATTATAGAAGCCATAACCACGGAGAAACAGTAGGAAGCCAAGATCATCACAAGACAAGACAACATGTAGCATTGCCAAGAGTTGATTTACCGAATTTCTAAGGAGATAATCCTAAAGGATGGGTAAAGAAGGGTAAGAGATTTTTTAAGCTGAACTTCATCCTCGTACATCAACGCGCTAGTGGAAATAGCTTCATTATACCTGGAAGGGATTCTATATGGAGGTGAATATCTAGCTAGTTAGGAGGAATTTCCAAGGCCATTCGTAAGACTTAGTAGTAAAAAAAATAATATATAGTTCAATAATACAACAAATTAAGGTTAAAATAAGGGTGGAAAATTATATGAAGATGTTCCAGGAACTCAAATATTTGAGGAATGTTTTGAACACCCTTTCTTACCATAATCGTACTGTTTTGTTTTATCTAAAAATACTATTTAATTAATATATGTTTATCTTTCGATACCAAAAACAGGTGTCTTCTTAGAGAAAAATCACTTTGCTTTTCAATCAAAGCATGATATCCTATGTTAAATCAAAAGCACGAATGCTTTTTTTAAGGAATTATTTTGATTTTGATTTAATTAATGACTTCATTATTATTTTTTTATTACACAACCAAAGATGCTTAGTGTTTTTTTTTTTGCAATTATATTTCATTTTCTTATTATGAATTTTATTGAAATAATAAGTCTATATCTATTATCATCTCAAAAAACCCTATTTGTTATAGTTTTTTAACGCAATATTGCTGCAGTAGTTGACTTTTTTTATAAAAAAAAAACATGTATAATTTCTTAAAAAAATATTTCCTCCCATCACCACATAAAAATAAATAAATAAATATAAAATATATTGAGAAAAACTACATGTAAAAACAAACTGAGCAGTAGACAATAAAAGAGTTGCGGTCATGAATGACAGCAGGAGTCTGTCCACTAATTTTAAATAGAAAAATTAGTAAGTCTGACTT
This sequence comes from Salix exigua, assembly GCA_032356905.1. NCBI lineage: Eukaryota > Viridiplantae > Streptophyta > Magnoliopsida > Malpighiales > Salicaceae > Salix > Salix exigua. The sequence goes on from CM063601.1 coordinate 7,232,100, forward strand.
CCCAGCCCCATCAATGGAGAAGAAGATTAAACTGCTACCACACATACATTTTCATACAACGCCGATCACATATTAACTACCCCCAGCTTGAAGAGTTACAGAACTCCGACATTTCTCTTTCACCCTAAATCTATAGGATGTTGCTTTGCTCTCTCTCTCCCCCCTCTCTCTAGGCAGCGGATGGAGCGGTGACGTACTGAACAGCACCAGCTTCAGAGAGAGCCGCAATGAATGGCTGCAAGCTCACCGGCTCAGCATCAATACCATCCGCCATGGATTTCATGTAATCCAGAGATTCATCGTTGTATATGCCCCACCATTTCTCCACCAGCGTCTTTATGTCCTCCCTTTGCATGTTCTCCTCTTTGCCGGTGTATCTCCATGGCTTTGAGCCCTACATATGCATTCATGGGAGTCAGTGAATCAGAAACACAACTATGATTTTTCATTCCCCAAAAATGAAAAAAAAATTAAGGAAAAGCGATATATAAATACCCACCGCTGCACAGTAGTGAACAACTTTGACCCTGTCAAGCTCCACATTTTCTGGGTGACGCCATAACATGGCAAGAACAAGATTGTACACTAAGGGGATTGGCTTGTAAATATCCTTGAAGTACATGTTCAAAAAGTCCTGTCAGAAGTCAACGAAAAAGAAAAAGAAAAAGAAAATTGTTAGAGAAACTCTTGACGTCCATTAAACACGATAAGAACATCAAATCCAAAACATGGGTCGGAACACCATACCTGCTCAGCGAACGGCGTAGGCGGAGTGACTTTAAGAGTCTTCAAGAGGTCATGATAGGTGGAGATACTGGGTTCAAACACAAACATACCAGCATTGAAGTAAAGAGATGGTGGCTGACCCATCTCGTCAGGCCAGTTAACCTTGCCAGGGCATTGCTGGCAGTAGCCAATCTTGTACTGTGGAGTGTGGCTCCATGTTTTCTCACAGAAACAATCCATCACCGCATAGAAATGACCATCAGGCAGATCAAATAAGTGGTCAATGTTGTCATAAACCTGGATATCTCCATCCAAGTATATCATCTTTGTATATTCCACAAACTGCGAGCAATTAAAATCAAACATCGCATCATAAACATAAACATCCTGAACACATCTGTTTAGAGAATAAAAAAATAAATGTCCGGCACGAAGCATTTATTATGAAGACGACGAGGAGGTTGCCCTCGAAGATCATTCAAAAACAGGGTCATTCCCGCCCATATAAAAAATATACCACATAATTTGTCAGAACTGAGACCAAAGTCAGGTGTGAGAACCGAAGCACCCACCAAATACAGGTGTAACTAAGAACGTACCTCCCAAATACGGAGCTTGGAGTAGTTGATGACATAATAAGCCATGGCAAACTGGGTCTGATTCTCTGGTGGATAAACGGGTTCAATTTCCCGGACTATGCAACCCTGTGACTTTAAAATCCGCCTGTGTTCCTCTGGCACGTCAGGCAAAACTGCAACGATTAATGGGTAGGCCGATTTGACTTTCCTTAACCCTTTGGCTAACCCAACAACGCCTTTCACGTAATCTCCATTACCAGCCAAGAATGTTACATAAGCCCGTCTAAGCAAGCCAGCAGGTTTGGTGAACCCGGCTGGTTTCAAAGCAGCCTGGGCAAGCTCAGGAGCCATGTTGCGGTTGTAGTAGAGGGAGGCGAATGAGGGTGACAGAGATGGGTTTGAAAGAGAATTCGAGGGTGAAGAAATGGAGAGGAGAGTAAACTAAGGCTTGCTGTTTTTTTGCTGTGGCCTTGCTCTAGATGGTTTCCGGGGTGATGTATTTGTGCAAGAGAGTGGGGTTTAAATAAGATAAATAAGGTGGTTTTTTTTTATCACTTCTTCACTGTGATGTTCGATCGTGCGCGTTACACGTGTTCCTGTGACTGATCCAACGGTGGAGCTGGAGCCTCCCGGAACATTCTGGAAAGGGCCCTCCAGAAAGAGGGCCATGGAAGACACGAGAAGATGCTATATTTGTTAAGAATGCTGTAGCAATCATCTCTTGCACGGACTCCAATCAAGTGGCGGTGTTTTCTTTTTTAAAAAAAGAAAAAAGATCCATAAATATTTAAAAAATCACAATCATTCAAAGAAATTACATACTCTTCAAAGAGATAGTCCACACTATCGATCGTGAAAATTAGTGTTTTTAATTTTATTAATCTAGTTAAATCTTTATCTTAATTGTTACAGGTCAATGCTCAATTCATTTCTGTAAATAATATTAGTTTTTTTTCCCATTCATGTTTTTTTAGAAATGCTTTAATTGAAAACTTGGTTAATATAAAATAATATACATTGGATAATTTACTCGCGATATTTTGCGAACTTGGGTTATTTTTTTTTAAAAAAACAAATATTTAGATATTATTAATGTTTTTTGCAATAGAAAAATATTTAAATCCTGTAAGGGTTAATCCAATGTAACTTGATTAACTTGGCAATTTCAAAAACAAATCTAACAATCCATAAAAATATAATTTGACTAAAAAACATTTCAAGATGACATTTTTTAATATTTAGATAACACATACCACAGCATGGCATTTTTTAAAGTGAATCAAGACTTATGTTCGTTCCATTTTTCATTCGGGTGGATTTCTTATGAAATTATCTTCCTAATTGAAAAGAAGCATCTTGATATGTGTAGTGCTTTGTGTACTTGAATATGATTCTCCATTACTTATTTTACATTGAAGAGAGTCTTATTAGGTAGTGTGCATCATGAGTACCATTGTTAGGATCTCACCAATAATTGCTCGAGCAAACCTTTCACCTTTATTATTTCCTTATTGAATTTACAGAAATCATCTTCGGTGTATTATCTTCTTATTTGGGGACGGCTATGAGCTTGGTCGTGCTATTTTTTGGGTTGACGCTAGTGATGAAATGAGAGACGAGCTTAGCATAAAAATCATGAAGGCTAATCATAGAGTTAAGTTCAGAATTTCAGTAGCATACCTTAGAAGATCCGTGAAAGATTACAGGGAGTATATAACATCACTCTTTTATGTCATGAGTTATGCAATGCCTACGACTGTTTGAATGTGCTTAATTTCTAAATTGGCTCATGGAGTGATATAGTCTCTAGAGAGATGAGTGTACAACACTTTGTGATGAAGTGGAGAGTCTCTTGTCGGATTAAAATGGTGTTTATTACTAGAAAGTTGTATAGTTTTTAATCTTATCTCGCATATGCTTTATTTATTGGGGAGCATGTGAACGAATGATTTTCATAGCAAGAACGGCATCTTCATAAAATGGTAGTATAATGCATATTTTGAATGTCATTTTATCACGTTTTTTTCGTAGAATTAGAGTTGTCCCTTTGCCTTTACTACACATAAACGTGCTAAAATGATAAAGAAAACGTAGAGTGTTGACACATTTATTGGTCACAAATTAAACACCACTCATTACCCAACTTGCCTCGCTACTGTTTATATATTTTAAAAGATTGCCATGAAATAAAACGCACTCCTCATGAAAGATTGCCATGAAACTAGGGCATAACAGGCCAGCCCATCGTCTCTCTTTAATTAACTTTTCCTGTGATCACAGATAAAAAAAAACAAATAAAAAACTGCATGGAACGTATCTCGAGATGATCCAGCCCCACCCCCTCTCCCGTTCAGAACAATATGGACTCGATCGACCTCACATCAAGATTTCTGTATGGATCCTCAGGATGGAACGTAAATGGATCCACCGCTTCAAGTTGGTGCTTCACGCACATGTGTCTTCTCGTGCCACTTGTTGAATTCATTTTGGCCCCAGCTTGAATATTTTGGTCCCTGACATCATCGTCTTGAATTTTCCTTAACTTTTCCTCGACTGAGAACTACTAATAACAACTGGGTAGGGTCTTTGTGTTTTAATTATTAATTGGGTGTTTTGACAGGGTTTTAAATTGGACTGACAGCTATAAAATCAATGTAAATGACCACTTTAGAGCCTCTAATTTCATCACGATTATGTTATGAGGCTCTCCCTTGTCGAGCCATCAAATAACAACATGGAATTAACTGTTCTATGTGAAAGACATTCATAATCCAGATAAAAAAGGACATTAACTGATCTTAATATATAATCAGGCGTGCTACCCACACACGAATCGACATCAACTCTTAGCAGCGACCGTCAACCATAAAATTAAAGTATCAAAGACTGGTGTACATAAAACTTTGGTGCCAGAGCATGAAAGTTTATGCGGGAGTCCATGTCGTGGGATTCAAGGCTATGAGAGATGTCCCACGGGTGTCGAACAAATTGCTGGCAAATGGCAACCAGTTACGTCCCCGAATTCGCCCTAACAGCTGATCAAACCCTAATTCCTTCTCTATCCCTTTTATAAACACCTGAATTCATACAAATTTCAATAAATTATTGAAAGGGAAAGTTTGAACTTTGCCTTTTGAAACCCTGAATCCTTTTCAATCATTCTTTTGAACCACATCGAGGAAGAAAAAATTGTGGTACACTACAAGAGCTTTACAAGGCAATTTTCATTCGGGAGTTTCTTATATAAGTGACATTCAAACTAACCGGCAAAATACTCTATAGGACTAGAGATTAATTTCACAATCTTTTTTTGATTTTGTTGTTTCAATATTGAGTTGATTATGAATTTTGTTAATGATTTAATTTGATATGATTTTCTGCACTCAAATTGTTTTATCAAGTGATTGTCCCGACATCGATTTATCATCTTTACCGAAAAGTAAAATAGCCTACATGAAAGATCAGAAATCTTGTCAAATGGATTTATCATCTTTATCGTGTTCATTTCTCACGTCATGACTTTTCGTTACATTGTTTTGCAAATAATCATTATTTGCAAAACAATGTAACGAAAAGTCATGATCTGAGAAATGAACACGATAAAGATGATAAATCCAAACACACATGTCCTCTTCCAGGTCAGAACATATCTGTAATTTTTGTTTGAAGAATCCACACCTCCCTGTAATTAACTATTTTAGACTTGTACATACTTTCAGCCCTGTTTTAATGTTCATAGATTCTGTACATCTCATGTTTTTCCTTTTCTTTTATGCAGTCAGTCATTGGTTCGTCTGAACAAGAAGGGTTCTTGGTTGTTATAGTGGACTCCATTCCTGAATGTGCATGTGAGTAAATAAATGCTGGATGGCTGCTTCTCAAAACCCATAACATACTCACGGTTCTTCTTAGAATGACGGGCGAAGTTATTTTTGTTTCCAGAAAAATCCTAGGAGCACCCCAAAACTCTTAGATATCTGAGTTGCGATAAAAATAGAGTAGAATCAAATAGGTTAGAGATACCTGTAGTCTTATGCTCTGATCATTAAATCCATCTTATTTAAGTACAAAACTGTGGTGATCGATGTTTTGCCTGATGATACCAGGTGTGCAGGAATAAATAAATGCTGGGGTCTTTTGTTATCATGTTGAGATGTTGGTGTGCACGAGTGGTAAGATATGCATTGCATGAAAACGTGAAGGCTGCAAGAGAGGGTGAAGAACAAAGAATTTGAATGTGTCGATTGTACGGGCCAACACGGTTTCCACATGCTGTGAATGAGGGCGATCAAGGGGACAAAGCTGTTGATTTATATGGTGAGAAATGAAGTGATGCTGTGCTATTTCTTGAAGGGGACACTATTTAGAGGCATCCTAGTATTTAATTTGGAAAGAAACTTGGTAGGAAACGAAAATTAAATAATACTTGGTTAATTTCGTGTGAGCCGTCAAGCATGGTGCCCTGTTGCTTGTACTGGGTCCTTTTGCATTAAGTTCATCAAAACAGATAAATTACTTGTGGCTGGAAACCTCACATGCATTTCTCTTCACTCTGGCACTTTACATTATTCTATTTAATAACGAGTATCCGAGTCAGTTTATACACACCACAACTAATCTCCAAACTCGCGGAATATCTTGTAAACCCAATGAGCAGAAAAGGCATTGCGGGGTGACGAAGTGCATGTTGGGTCTTGAATCTAGTGCAGAGGAAGGTACCAAGACCCCACTTGCATCATTCTTTTTTTTTGATTAACGTGGGTGTCCGGCCGACTCACGCGCACCTCGACTAATCCCACGGGCCCTGAAGTTAACGACCATGTAAGCCTCCAGTGGTCACCAATATTAGCGACAGCAGGACTCGAACCTGAGACCACAAGGAGAGCAAACCCTTTGATCCCAAGTCTTTGCCACTGAGCCACCCATTGATGGTTATTATTACAGGCTGCTGCTTGGGTCATCCTTGGAATATTTTCAGTTATAATTAAGGTTTGAGGCTGATTATGTCCTCTTAGTTGCTGTTTGTGCAAGCCTCGGCAAAGCAAACATTGTTGGGTTCACCAAGTGAAGCAAAGGTTTGGATATTTAAACTTTCTGTGCCAGTATTATCCAACTTGTAAGCCCCAAAGTCAAAAACTGTACCTCAAAATTGTTCATGTTTTTTTTTTTAAAAAAAAGTTTTGTCGTGTCAATATTGCCATGTTTTCTTTTGGCAGCATCCTCTGGGGATCAGATTTCAACTGAAGGTAAATACCATGCTGTTCTGACAAGTCTAGTTGTCCTAGAATTTATGCATATTGGGAAAATGGCTACGTATTACTGCGATCACCAGAACCGTGAGAAGTATTTTTCCCAAGCGCGCATGTCATGAATACTATCTTTACTTGCCTTTGACCAAGATTAAGAGCTGTTTCTTGCATAAAAGCTTGGTGAGATAAAACCTTAGTCGCTCAAAACAAGAGTATTTTGCCTGCATTACTACAGTTTAGAAGTTGCATTTCTGAAGTGGGCCTTTGCCTGTGTTCTTGGTTTATAATTTGAAAGATTATTAGCATGAATTAATGAATTAAACCATCATGTAACTTTAGTTTATCTTTCTTGGCTACTATGTGAACAATTAATATTCTTTAAAGCAATCTTATGCATAATCTCTTTTAAGCTTCAGTCAAAAACTAGATTTTCTTTTCTTGCACTGATGGCGGGTACTCTGTCCAAATTCAGATGCCAAGAAGCAAATTCAAGGGTTTGCATCCCAGGCTATTGCGTCTCATTTCACATCTACCATACGCTCTGCACTTGGTGCAGTGTAAGTTTTCTAAACATAAATTATCAAGATATATTACATTTTTCTGTTTTTGTGATGGCCAATTGTGGATAAGTACCACAGCACAGTCATTTCTGAATTTTTAGGTGCCTTTTATTTTAAAAATACAGACAGTGTGAGAGATATATGAGAACGAAGAATTAAGCTGTAAAAGGTTTTCTAAATACATCTGCTCTTTAATCAAAATGTGTGATTAGCTCTACTGCTGTTTGTCACTTGTTCTTATGCATTCAAGACATGAATACCATATTGAAATTCTTTGAATATGGCTGCTAGGGAGAGAGATCTATCTTGGTCGGACAGGAAATCAATTCACTAACTCACTAACTGGGTATAGCTAATGAAGAATACAGATGACACTTGTTCTGTAATTCTCAGAGTTCTTAGCTAGCATTAAATATCTTAGTTATTGCGCATGATCTTGTTCTCTTTTCTTGGATTGTACATATATCATGGAAAGTGGGGTTTGACAACTTGAAAATGGATTGTTTCCAAAATCACTTTCACTAGAATGTATGGCAAGGGATATATTCACGAAACACTATGATTCTTCTTTACTTAGTCAGCCTAAGAGGTCTTACCTTTTGGAAGCCACCCTAAAGTTCTTTGAAAGAAAAACAAAAGTATCACATGCTCCCAATTTTGTGCAGCTTTTAAAAAGAATCAAAGGCAAATCTGGTCTCGGTGGGGTTACATATAGCGAGGGAATAATGGAGTTAGTGGTGGACTGAATAAACAGAACTTCTGTGAAAATGTAATGCTTTTAGGCACTAATTGCGGTGTTAAGACTCTGTTAAGTCAATTTATTTTACACGAATATGTTCGCAGTGATTGGAGCTTTCTCGGCAAGAAAACTCTAACTTTTCATTTCGTAGCTGCTTGAGCCTTAGAGCATGCATGGTTGCCGGACAAGACTTGTTGATTTGATGTTCTGTTGAGACTTCACTAGCAGAGATTAGGTAGTTGACATCCATGAGACTTTCATAAGAGCCAGGCAAACGTTTTCCTGTTCACTCATCTAAGTTATTTGCAGCAAAAGGGAGCTACGATAAATGAGATGCTATGCAATAAAGATTGCTATAAAAAAAACATATCCTCCTGGTTGGGGCCAGCGTGACACTGAGATGCCGTTGAATTTTGACTTCTGCACGCTGAAAATAATAAAGATGAATATTTCCTGGTTGAACGTTTCCACAGCTAATCCTGTTTAACTTTAAGCAATAACGAATCTATCCAAAGCTTCAACAACTGATATGCTATTGTCCTCGGCTCAGCTCTGTCACCGTCACCCCATCGACGTCATCCTCGTTTTCCTATGACTCAAAGCATAGTTTTCCAAGGACTGAAGCGAGTAAACTGATACATGAACAGATAAATAAATAAAATCCTGTGTTTCAATGCCAGTAGTCCAGCGTTCGCCTACTGTCAAAGGTCATCTCTGCTTTTATAACGTTCGATCTTCCTAATCCACACGTGATTTTATCATTGGTCATGGCCTTCCTAACCCTAACTAGGAAAGGGGCCTGACCCAATCAAAATCCATTACAAAAGCAAGTGCATAGTGGGAATTTTACTGTGAATATTTGAGCAAGAATAGATCTCTTTTTACTTTTTTATTTTTTTGGTGGCTCAACATTAGTGACCTTCGGACAGTTTAATAAAAACTAGATATCAAACTAATTTCTTTTAATTAAGAGTAAATTAACCCAATTGTGCATTAATAATTAGTGCATATGTTCTTCACATGATCCTCCTGGAAGAAACAAATTAGGCGGACAAGGCTAAAACAAGAGGAGATTAGTGAGAATGAGGAGCACAAGCAACTTAATTTAGATCCTGCGATGGAAGGAAAGCTTAGACATTGGTTGTAACGGTGGCAGTACCATGGATTGATGCATTTACCGTCATGCTTTGATCATACAAACATAAGAGGAAAGAGGAAATGTAAATAAAAGAAATCAAAAACTGGATTGCCAATTATAATGAAAGTCTTGAATGTATAATGCATGGCTTGTGTCTGGAACTCGTAGAAAAGGTGATCGTCCTCGTGAGGAAGCAGTAGAGCAAGTTAATCATCTAGTAGCTGTTTTAGTGATACAAGTTTAGAATCCAGGGGCTTGTTTACTCTATAGTCTCAAATTTGAGTTTTGTATTTGTTAATATAATGACAACTAAAGATTTATATGGTTATTAATTTCAGAGTCTGTGAAATTAGTCGATGTACGCACAAATTAGTCTGGACATCCATATTAATTAAAAGAAAGTAGAGCAAGTCCTTGGATTTATTCCTGCCTTAACCTTTCTGGGGAATTTTCAACCGCTCCCATTATTGGGTTATTAATATTGTTCTATTCGATCGACAATATTGCTTTCTGAACCCTTTTCTTTTCCTTTCTCTTTCTCGATATAATTTAGTTTTTCACCATGTCAGCGAAACTTTATACAAAGTCTACGTTTTGTTGAATCATTGAAGGTAGACAATCTATCTAGAGCATGATCAAACCGTTCGATCACGGGGTAGTAATCGATGTTTGCATTTTTATTTTCCTGTTTTTCCAAGCAAGCCATGTCTCTAATTAAGGAGATATAGCTTTGGCTCAGTACAAGGAACTTTCAAGTGATATAATTAATTCACTAATTCGGAGCTATGAATGGATATAGATGGTAGTGCCGAAGAAATTCGTTGCTGTTGAAAGAGACAAAAGGCGAGAATCTGTTCTTTTCTTTGTCGGTCTTTTGTTCTCTTAGCAGTCCCCCTCGGGGGAGTAATTAGAAGGATTAAATTTAGGCCTGGAATCATTCCGAGTGAGACTTCATTTAATCACTACTTTAGAAGGTTCTTCAGCTTTTAATGCACTCGCAGATCGATGATACATGCATGGACTCTAAATTTGTCTTCTACCCCTTCTTCTTCTTCTTCTTCTTCTTCTTCTTGCATGAAAGGAAACAAGGGAGTAGATCCCGTGTGGATGATGAACATGATTAGCATAATCCAGGATGGCTATTTAACTTTAACATGAAGGTATTGACTTGAATGGGCGGTATTTTACATAATCACCTTACCGGATATTATATAGGTAATAAATATAGTAGGAATATAAACCTAACCCAAGATATATATAAGCAATATGCAAGTGTGTGTGTGTGTGTGTGTGTTATCAATTGTACATAACTTAGACATTCATTATCGACTAGTGTTTATATTCAATAAAAAATAGAATTATAATATATATCTTTGAAATATGAATCTATTTTTTCTCATCACCATGCAACAACCAAACTCAACATAAATAAACCCATTAACTCGAGCCTCCTGACCTCTCGATCAACCATGAGTCACCTTGATCAACAACCCTTACCATGAACAAATGATCATGATACACAACAATAAGGTCTTAGCCAACCTTATAAGCAACAACAGATAATAATAACTTTTATTTTCTTAAACCTTTCTTGATGAATGTAAATAGAATAATGGTTTTTATTATTGTTTTAAAAAAAATTAGACCCAAAAACCTTCATTTTATCATTTGAATAGATAACTTAATTAATAGTTCATTATAACTTAAAATATACCTTGCACTTACATACTATTTATAACTTAGATGCACACATAACTATAGTAGTTCATTATCATTTGAATTAATTCTTTTCAACTAAGGCCCCGTTTGTTTGCTGGAAAGTGGTTTCCTTTTGAAAAGTGAATTCCGGGAAAAGTGAATTCTTGAAAAATGAATTCCGATGTTTGGCAGTGTTATGGAAAATGAACTGAAAAACACTTTTCAGTGTTTGTTTGTGTTATGGAAAATGAACTGGAAAATAATTTATTAATAAATTATTATTTTTTCAACTTTATTAAAATAATGAGGAACAAATCTTACAAATTAAAAGGTTGAATGAGAATGAAATTGAAAAAAATATAATTTCATAAATTATCTCAAATAAAATAAATAATAATCAAAATAATAGAGATCAAATCTAAAAGTTAAAAAAATGAAAGGTGAATAAATTAAAATAATAATAATTAACATTTCATAAATTATTTCAAATAAAATAAGTAACAATAAAAAAATAAGGACCAAATTTGATAGATAAAAAATATCAATAAAAAATGATAAGAAAAAAGCAAATAACAATTATAAAAATAAGGACCAAAATTAATATAAAAATTAAATTTTAAGAGATGGAATTGAAAAATAAATATTCAAAACAAATTATATATAGCAATCAAAAGTTTGAGGATCAAATTTGATATAATCAGCAAATAATGATATTTCTAATTTTTTCACAACTTCCGGAAAGTGTTTTTCGCCCAAATTTTCCGGAAAACACTTTCCTGAAAACCAAGTCAAATTTTTCTTTGACCGGAAAGTGTTTTCCATTGACCAACTTTCCAAAAAACAAACAAATATAGAAAAATTTGGAAAGTGGTAGGACTAAAACTCTACCATTATGATTAATAGTTTCTAGCATTAGTACTAGCTTATAACCCTATTATTAATCCTTGACAGGATGGCTGGCTTAATTTTACACAATTAGTCCCTATATAAATAGTTGAGATTAAATTATTGTAATTGGTATAACTTCTTTTGAAATAGCCCTCATGGTCGATTTAATTCTTTTTTTTAAAATAGCCCTCTGCATATATGGTTGAGTTGATTATTTTAAAATAATATCCCTTGATTAGCATCCAATTTAATTTTGTTCAAAATAGCCCATGCTCATCTCACATGTATAGATTTTTCTATAAATAAAAAGATGAGGTGATAGATACCTACTTGAAACTTCATTAGCATGCGCTCTCTTTTGAATCTACATATTTACAAATAAAGACAGCCAAAAAATCAGGATAGTTTCTTTTAATTATTAAATCATAAGTTTTAACTTGAAAAGTGACGTTTTCAATGAAATTGAAAGGGTATTATCAAAGGCATCTTTCAACTTATTGATCCAAGTTCATGTTTTTTTCCCTATTTGAACATGAAACACATTTTCAATGCACATTGATGTGCAAAAACCATCATGCCAGAAGATTAAACACTTAAGAAATCATATTTGCGCATAAAATTAATTGATTTGAAAATAACTAATGGATGTGGTGAAAAAAGATAATTTACTGTCAATATAAAATGAAATGATTTTTCCTTATAAGAGTAAAATGATAATTATATTATTATTTGTGGTGAATAATATTATGTATCTAAGGACAGAATGAGTCCTTAATTCATGTTGATCATTTTTTTTTCTTTTTAATTTTAATATTTGTGTTGAATCTGTATACTCTTAAATTCACTTAAAGTTTATTTATTTTTGCTAATTTTGTGCCCGTTCTTAATTAATTAATTTATTCATTCTTGAGAGAGAGAGAGAGAGAGTAGGGAAAGGAAAAGGATGAAAGAATTAGGTAATTATTATAATAGGAATGAATTAGCTTTGACAAAACTATTAGAAGTGAGTCAGTTCGAGGTAACTCAGTTTTCCGGAATCCTTTCTTTCTCCTGCTTCTTAATTTTGGTTTTTTCAGCAGCAAACAAATATTTTGGACCAATGCGGTTTGAGCACGTTGCCTAATGGACAGGGGATAGAAAAAAGTAGCAGTCGCTAGTATCTTGAAGCACGCACCGCACGAGAGGCCAAGGAGCTAGCTTGATAGTGGTCGGTCGGTCACATTGAAACCATGGCTTCTTGCCATCATCGCGTCACGTGCTGCAAAACTTCCAAACACCTTGAAAAAGAAAAGGACGGTGATGACCTTGACATCTTGAAGAGGTTTAGCAGTCGACAGTACACTCGTCTTTTAAATGCTTCGTAAACAAAAACCAACCAATCATCATTGGACCATGGTTTTCTTCGTATAATATCCTTCAACTCTTGCTTTTGTTAGAAATGTTGAAAAGTCAAAGGGTCAAACTCCATACGCAAGAGTAACGTTGAACTAAGAATCATAGTTTACTTGTTACGCGTTGGACGAAACATGCTAATCCAGTTGTAAAATATATTACTAAATTGAATTTTCTCTCCCTCAGTTTATTTCCACTTAGCCAAACTCTCTCTCTCTCTATATATATATATATATCAATTGTCCTTCAAGACTAATCCACACTAGAATCTCTCTCTCTCTCTCTCTCTCTCTAGTTTCCTTTGCTAAACACTCAATCACTGCTAGTAAGAAATGGATCCTCGAGTAAGAGAGCATGGTCTGGCAAGTACCGAAACTGAAGAGCAGGATATGGGCACGAGGAAGGGACCGTGGACTATTGAAGAGGACTCCTTACTTGCTCATTACATTAACAACCATGGCGAAGGTCACTGGAATACTGCTGCTCGCTGTGCAGGTTGATATTTAAAAGGACTCGCGCTTTCCCAACAATAGAATTATCAGTTCTTATTTGATTTTTTTAGTGCTGATCATTATAAACATGTGCAGGACTGAATCGGACTGGTAAAAGCTGCAGATTAAGATGGTTGAACTACTTGCGCCCAAATGTCAGACGTGGGAATATTACCCTTCAAGAACAGCTCTTGATTCTTCAACTCCATTCTCGCTGGGGCAATAGGTATGCGAATTCGGCTGCTTATCTTGCGATATAATTACTACACGATTTGCTTCGCTGAGAAGAGCGCTTACACTGATTACTAACTGTTTCTTCTTAAAACATTAATTTAAGGTGGTCGAAAATAGCACAGCAGTTACCAGGCAGAACAGATAACGAGATAAAAAATTACTGGAGAACCAGAGTCCAGAAGCAGGCAAAGCAGCTTAAATGTGATGTAAATAGCAAACAATTTCGAGATACCATGCGGTATGCTTGGATACCCCGGCTAATTGAAAGGATCCAGGCTGAGTCCGAATCTCCCGTTGATCAGCCCATCATCAGCACTCCCACTTGCCACTCCAGCCAGATTGACATCCCAGTTGCGGCTAGTGAATCCGGGTCGGATTTGATCGACCCGAATATCTTGCCTGATATATCCGGTAGTTGTACTTTCTCAGACTCTTTGGATGCCCAGGTTTCCTCCGGGTCGGACCTGACACCCTCTCAAAACCCACCCACTAGTCACTATATGCAAAACGGGTCGTGCTCATACCCGGAAAATGATACGGTGCCATGGGGATGGTACGAGCATGAAGTGGATATGCAAGGCGTGGATCAAGGAAGATATGGTTTAATTGGTGGCGGTGACTCAATGGAGAACTTTTGGAATGAAGAGAATATTTGGTTCTTACATCAACAGCTAATGTGATCATCATAGGATAGACACGTGGGGGATTAGGATTTGTGAATCGATCTGTTTTATTACGTGACGCATCAAGTCATTCAATATTTTGCGATTCTACATGTGATAAAGTCCGCCATACCAATTAATATTGTATTTTTTTTTAATAGGATGGGTTTTATTGACCAGTTTAGACTTACACCGTAACTTGATTAATTTCATAACTATTAAAATTAATAATCATATAAATTTTTAATTATTATTATATTAATAATTACAAAAGTCTAATATAAAAATATAAAAAATAATAAATTTTTTAATCTCACAATAATTCTCCCTGCTGGACGGTACTATATTGTAAATTTGATGCGGCATGGTTGTGCGTGCATAGACGGACGTAACAAAATCAATAAAGTGTTTCGATCGGCATAATATATGGATGAGCAACAATCACGTATTCCTTTCCTTTCTCAGCAACTCCAATCGTTTCACTCCTCAAGGGGGTTAGGATCACAACAATAACTTCTTTAATAACTTGAGTCTTTTAACATAGAGTTGGATTGTAGAGGTCGGGACCCAGCTTGAAGGAAGAGCTTTCTGAAGAGACTGGCTCCTGTGGAAGTTTGAACTTAGCCCGCATGTTGGAGTTGAAGAAAAATCCTCGTCACTTGTATTTTCCAGCTTAAATCTCTGTTCAAGAATGGATCTCCAATTAACTTTATGTGCAAAATGCAAACAACAAGTTTAGCAAGGGAATATGATTAAGAAATCATCTATGGATATGATATTTGGCCCCTAATGTGATGATAAAAAAATTGAGATTTACATAGCATGCATGTCTCGAATTTAAATTAGAATATCTATATTTTGTAAGAACTTTATTTTAATCCATAAAGAACTATTTTTTAAGAAATGGGATTTCATCAATTCCAAAAAAAAATGATATTTGGCCGCTAATTTCCATGAGTATGATAGGATTCACAAGTTACACGATGTAATTAAAAGTTTTTGAAGTGAAGATCCTCTAGAACGACACGCCATCTAGCTAATAAACCAGTAGAGATTCCACAGAATGTAAACGTGGATGATGGATGCAATGACATCAGACGGGTCTCTCTTCTGCAGCCACAAGTCTTTGCTGCTTCTACAGATTAATTCAACGGTTGGTAAAGGCATCCTCGACTGAAGCACTAATTGCCGCAACTCTTGAAACAAAGCTTTCCTGGGATGCTAACAAGTCTATTAGCCATCATTCATTTGACATCTCTTGTACATTTAACAAACGACTCAAATACTTCAATACGTACACCTCAATGTATACATCAACGAAGACCAACTAAAAGTCAGCTATAAAAATATCAAACATTTTACGTTAGTCATGGTCTTTTCTTTTCTTAGCCTTTAAAACATCATCGTCGCACATCGAAACAAAGGTTTTTTCCTCTTTCGATCAATTTTTTCATAGAAATAGAGAGCTAAATCCACAAGTCTTTGTAAATACTGTCCCACTCTTTGCAACGGGGCTGCGCTGATTTTTCTATAGCATGAGAAAAGAAGTATGCTTGCCGCTGCAAGGATGGTTTGAAGAAAAAACACGTTCATTCAATCATGTTTGTTGGGGGAAAAAGAAGAAAATAAATGGAAGACTAGCAATTTTATAAAAAATAACAAAAATAAATAACAAATTATAATTTATAATCAGTCAAATGTTGAAGATTTTTATTGACAAGACTAAAAAAATCATTTAAAAAAATCAACTAAATTAACTCGTTATACTCATAATATGAATCGTGAGACTAAAATAATCAGGAAAAAAATAAACAACAATAGATTAGATTATGGAGTCTAATATCCAATAAACCAATTTTTAAACTATGAAATTAGAGGGAAAAAACACAGATTCAGTTTTTTTTAATAAAAAGATAAAATTAAAGAACTATTTGACTACTAAAAAAAATAGAACGAAATTGGATTGTTACAAACAAAATTTTCAAACTAGGCTGAGAGTCCAGTAAAATAAAATTTGTTTAGTTTGTTTTACTGTTTTAAGGAAGAACAAGATGTCATTATAAATGAAATGAAATTGACAACTTTGCAAACAACTAATATAACTACTTTGCCAACAAGGTCTTGATCTGGTGGTCAGAGAGGAAACTTGTCTTCCTTCCACCCCAGGTTCAAGTCTTGATAGGCATGTTTGTCACCCTCGTGGTGCATTAACTGCTCATTAGACTTGCGGGGTGTTCAGTGGGCCCAGGGATTTAGTTGTGGTGCGTTCAAGCTAACCCGAACATCCCGGTTATAAAAAAAATATATAGCTACTTATCATTAAGAAAAAAAAAACTCTTTTATCAAAGAAAAACTTGCTTTTGGCCATCTTTTATGGTCATTTGCTTCATTTAACAATTTGGGTTTTCTTAATCATGCTAAAACATTGTTTGATACTGTTGATATGTCAAGAAACTCATTTACGTATACTACCATGACAAAAGCGATGCGATTTTCTGTTATCCAAAGGAGGTGTTGTGCGATCAGAAGTGTGTGTCCTGATAATTCACCTTACTTTTATGGGAATTCCTTAACCGATCTCAGCCTCCGAGGTAAAGATTTTTCCTGGTCTGCAGAGAAATAACGGTGGGCGTCTATCACTGGTAACAGGCTAGGATATTTTGTGATGTCGAGAACGGGGGGTGGAAGAAAAAAAACACGAACAACGGGGAGGTTTGGTGAAGGACATCTGATGGTTTTACAAGCGATTCTGATAAATTTTTCACGTCGCAGAAACTCGGTGCACGTACCAAATTATCTGAGTGGGCGGCATAAAAAAGAAAAATGATAGCAGCAGCCAAAAGCCTCTTTTCTCTGACTCGGGGAAGGCCTTCAAGCAGAGGACTCGCCGCTTGAAAAAATTTCCAAATTTCTAGACGCAGTGACAGATTGCTTAGTAAACTCCAAGTAAACGGTTTAGTGGGTGATAGGAAAATCTGAGGCTGCTTCAATTTTTTAAGAGATAAGATGCAGTCATTGCTTACGTTTGCGTGACTACTCAAAGAGGCTTCATGGCGGCACGACTTCAGTGCACCTTTAAGAATGGATTTCTGACCAAAAAAATATTGAAAAAACCACCCGCACAAGCTAGGATGATCAAACTTTTATATTTTAATTAGGGTACTCTTGCTGAAGATGGATATGAATGGAAAGAAAATTAACTATTATTGAAAAATTGATAAATCCATTTGGAATTTAGTGGACAAGATGGATGGTTGAGTGAAAAATTAATTATTTTTCAAATTATGAGGGTCCATCAAGTAATTATTGTTAAACTTATGATATAGTTCATTCAATTTAAGTTTTGGTGAAAATGGAAGAGGATACATGCCAAATTGCCTATAGGGACCGTGGAGTTTGAATAGTCACACATATATATCTATTTGAAAACAGTAATAGGACTTCTATTTAAGCTTACCAGGCTCGTATTCTCTTTAATATATTAAAACCTTATGAAAATGTTTTTAAAAGTCTTTTTTTAGAGAATATTTGGGAGTATGGTTTAGTCATGTTTTTGAAAAGTTTTGATTCTTTTTTTTAATTGTTTTGATGTGCTAATATTAAAATTAAATTTTTAAAAATAAAAAAATATTTTAATATATTTTCAAATAAAAAAAACTTTGAAAAGTAATCTTTATTATACTTTTAAATAGACTTTTATTTTTTTTAATGAGTCATTATCCCGTGGTGTGTGTGTGTGTGTGGAGAAAATATAAAAAATGTATCTATTAAAACATTGGAACCTATTTTTATTTTATTTTGGTAAAAACGTGAGATTTATAAATTATTATTTTTATGATAATGCTCATATTTTTGTGAGAGATGATGTTGGACATGAAGATGATAAAAATAAGAATAAAAATAAGATTATGATTAAAAGGTTCTTTGTGTAATTAAATTTAAATTGTGTAAGATATTTGTTAGTGTCTTAGAATGAATTATATTTTCCGATGAAAATACCAAACAAAATATGTTCTCGGTGTTTTTCGATTATCTAGAAGTGAAAATAGATTGCAATTCTTGGCATATCAAAAACAAAATCATAATGAATCGTTTGCATTTGTATATATAACTGAGTTTTATATTTTAGGAATTATAATTTAACTTGGTCCTTTCAGTTTAATAAAATTAATTAATCAATTCCTGTAGTTTAGAAACTACATAAATCTCTCTATTTCATTTTGGTTTTCTGAATTCTAGTTATAATGGTATGGATGGTGAAATCGAGAAGCTAAGAGGCTCGTTGATCATCCACCTTACTTCTTACAGTTACTGATAAGCAACTCATAAAAGATGTAAAACTGAAGAGAAACAAAAGTAACAAGTCTACCTGGTTTACTGACTCAGTTTCCAATCTCTTACAATTTGAAACAAAGCCCAAGTTTATTGTCTTTCGTTCATTTTCTCTCCACTTGGATTTCCCCGGGAATGGTTAGGAATGTCTGGCTGAACTGTTGAGATCACAAAAGAAGGAACAGACTTCACTAACCATTTCTTCCCATGAACAGTTGCAAGAAGGGATTCGTAATTATACAGAATCACGTGCGGGAGAACCATAACATAAGCAGGTGTTGACTTTGAGTAGTAAGTACTTCAGGCCCTGACTTTTAAGCGATCGAGGCAGTGGAACTCTGGAAACCAGCAAGGCGAGTTATCTGCACCATCACCCATGCGGTAAGTTTTGATCAGTGGCCTGTTGAGCACATGCAAGATATTCACAAAATGGCTCATCTCTGGACAGCACTACACTCGGTTCCTCTGGTACGTACCTCCACCTGCAATAGAATGGCCAGGCTTCACTATGAAAATGGAAGACAGCTAGTTCCCCATTCCCCCTCATACTCCACCATTGTGGGATGAGATTGGTTCCAGGTTCTGTAAATTTAGCAAATTAAGACTCGGGACCCCATTCAATCAATCCTGATCAATTATTTATTATTTTATTATTATAGAGAATACTATTAATTATATCTTGGGATTTTATATAAGAATTTAAATTTATAGGGGAGATAGTTCTTTAACATTGTGTTGGAGCCTTAGTGATCAAACAATTACAAATTCGATTCTCATCATTTTATACAAGTTAAACATAAATTAATATGGACATGTACAAATTTTAAACTTAAAAAGTTCTCATATTATAAAATTATTAAAAAATAGTATAAATTATATTTTGAAATTTTATCTAAATTTTTAAATTTTTAGATAAGATATTTATTTGATACTTTTATTTATACATCTTCTTTCCTTTTCTTCTTACTTACGTTAATATATGAGGACATGTGCATATCTACCTGAACAAATGTACTCCATACGTACATTAAAATGTGAAATATGGATTAATTGTTTGAGAAGTTCTATAATCTATCAACCTAGCTACCTTTCAAATCCATGAGATGTGATCGAGATAGCCTCAGTTTAATGGCAATAATGATCTCAAAGAAAGGGAGTATAGGACTTTTGACATCAAATACGTATCTTCATGGGAACCCCAAATTGATGTAATCATAATTGAAGGCCAATTGATTTGAGTCATTTGAATGCAATTCATCGATCACCGATGATGGTTCAAGGAATATGGTGTTTTCAATTTTCATACCCACAAAAAGCAAACCAGTGTTATCAATAATGCACACGGTGACGACCTAAATTCTCCAAGTTATGATCCGATTATCAGTTTTTATACTGAAGAACATTCAAACCTGTTTGATTCTAGCTACGTAGTTAATCCTGGGATACTGTTTATTTCCTGCATCTTTCAATCATGCATGATATAATCATTCCTTTCGCTTTCCTAATTTTCCATCTAAAATTGGTGATATCCAGCCTCAAAGCTCAGATATTGGATTTCTGTGGAGACCACGAGCAAAAGGGATAATGTTGTAAATATAGTGCTAGACAATGTCGATTTCGATTTCAAACCCTCTCATTGGCATTTTATATCCTCATACCATGGCAAGCCGTCATGCACTGCTACCAACTATCTTATGGCGTCAAAATCCCATTTCTATCTAAATGCTCTCTTCATTCTTCTATTATCTATCTTTTGTCTAGAGTCATCTTCGTCGAGTTTATCAGACACGGAAACAGATTACATCAGGTGGGTGTCATGGAATGTTCATAATCACCAAAAGAGGGCGATGCTGAGGGCAAAATCAACCATTCAGGCACCAGGCGATGATGGGAAACTAGTTCTCGACGACAAGCTACGGCAAGCTGAGATGAATAGTGTCAGGGTGAATGTTAGCCAAAACGGGACTGGAGATTTTAAGACCATAAGAGATGCTATCAGCAGCATTCCGCCAAACAACACCAGAAGAGTTATAATTGCAATCAAACCTGGCGTGTATAGGTACGTTTTCAATCAGCTAAATGCCAATTAATTCAGGATTAATTGTCTGCTCTCGTGAAGATATAAACTAACTTGGTGTCAGGATTATTCCAGGGAAAAGATTTTCATCCCAAGAACGTTGCCTTTTCTTACATTTCTAGGCGACTGGAGTGAGCCACCAACTATTACTGGCAATGACACTGCCTCGGTTTCAGGAAACGATGGAAAGCCATTGAGAACGTATCAAAGTGCAACTGTTGCCGTGGATGCAAATTATTTTGTTGCCATCAACATGAAATTTGAGGTGAGAGCTAAAAGTAATGATCAAGATAGGACTGGTTTTCTAAGCGCCTTTTTTTGTCAAGCTTCCTATGATTGCGAGGAAAGTAACTTTGTTTTCTTACTATCGTCCCTCTTTTAATCCCTCGACAGTTGTATGAAATATTAAAAATATGAAGGACAAGTATAGTTTTTTTGTTGCCTTCAATAAAACTGGATCTGCTCGGCAACTTAGCAGCCGAAGTTAGCGACTCACACGTATGATGATGGTGGTCACAAAGATTCCATTGCTGCTCGAAAACACCAGAATTCCCGACAAAAACTAGTGTCTATTCACGGACCTGCAAAACTGAGCTCAAATACAACTAGGAGCAATTATAAAACTTGACGATGATATTGTCTGTTGTTCTTAATTCTCTGTTTTTCATCATGATGAGCTCACACTCGGAAGACCGAACAAGAAGCAACGGGGTTGAAATTTGGATCTGCGCCATTGCAATTAATTAATATGAATGAAAATTACGTGAATTAATGCAGAATACGGCTCCCCATGTGATTGGAACCAGACAGGAGCAAGCCGTAGCACTTCGTATATCAGGGACCAAGGCGGCATTTTATAACTGTAGCTTTTATGGAGATCAAGACACTCTGTACGATCACAAGGGTCTTCACTATTTCAGTAATTGCTTCATTCAAGGCTCCGTTGATTTTATTTTCGGCTCTGGCAGGTCCTTGTACGAGGTTAGTATACGTGGTCGATCGGTTTAGAATGTATTTTAATTTATCTGCCAAGCTAGCTATAGTTGTTCTAGTTTCTGAAGTGAACCCTGGCTTTCATTATGTGCAGAACTGCCATTTGAATTCCATTGCCAAGAAAGTGGCATCCCTGACTGCTCAAAAACGTAGCAATTCGTCGTTGGCAAGTGGGTTTTCCTTCAAAGATTCTACAATAACTGGGAGCGGTTTGATTTACCTCGGCAGAGCTTGGGGTGATTATTCCAGAGTTGTTTTCTCTTACACTTACATGGACAAAATAGTTCTTCCTCAAGGCTGGAATGACTGGGGTGACCACACACGCGATTCGTAAGTTATTGCGGTAACAAATAAAATCTTTTTTTATTTTTTAAATAAAACAATAAAAAACATAATTTCAGTATATAAAAAAAATCTTAAATATGCTTTTGAATGGCAAAAACAATAGCTCATCTCTCCAAATTTATGAGTTTTATAATTTTCTACTTTTTGGTAAAAAATACATTATTTAACTTTAAAAAAATCAAAATATTATATGATATTCAGGTATATATTCATTTCCAAGTATATTTTAAATTAAGAAAAATAAATATTAATTATGGGGTACTTTTTTGTTCCGGTAATGTTTGGCAGGCGAGTGTATTATGGAGAGTACAAATGTACTGGGCCTGGAGCAAACTTGACAGGACGCGTGACATGGGCCCGTGTTTTGACAGATGAAGAGGCCGGGCCTTTTATTGGAGCTTACTATGTCGAGGGGGATACCTGGCTCATTAGCCCTTAAAATTTGAGTTCTCCTTCAATGATTGATGCCTTTGACTTACTTGTGCCTGCCTAAGGGTAGTGTCCTTCAAATTGTTGCTAGTAATGTTCGATGGTGCTGCTCTTTGCAAATGCCAATCAAGATGAAAAAATACATTTCTCTTCCTTTCCTTTTAACATGATAAATTCAAATGAACAGTTAAGATCTTGAGTGGATTAATGTGTGTTGTAGGCACTTTCATTCATATATGTTAATGAAAGTTACCTTATATTATTTTTAATTAGAGGAATAATATTATTTATTTTTAATTAAATAAATTTGATATTACTAATTAGGGTTCACAATGCTGGTGTTTGTGATTCTTACCACTTAGGATTCGAGATAGGGCTAGTGTTTGTGACTCTTCTCAAATTAAAGGCAAAGTGATGTATGATGGGAGTCAAATTCAAAGTAATATTACTCGTAGATTATGAAGATTGAGTTGCTAATGATAGAATTGTTTGAAGGGGAGCTAGGATTTTCATCAAGAAAGTCGAAATAAATATATAATTGCATCCGATAGGAGAAAAAGGGAAATAATTGTATTATTTTGATGAGTAATATTCTATTTAAACAATATCTTCATACATGAGGATTTGTATATACTAATTATTTAACCCGTGTTCTGTTGTAGGTCGAATATTTTTCTTTTTAATATATATATAACAAGTAAGCAGATAACTAGCACATTCTCTTTTTTATATTCAATTTCTTATATAAGAGATTTAAAGACTGGTTTATTGGTAATATACTAAAAGCTTTTATTGCAATAGAAAGATCCATAAAAAAGGACAAGAGAATATAAGAAAGAAGAAAGAAAAAACAATTCTAGATAAAATAAAGGAAAAACAATTAGATTTGGTAATAAACTTAACAAATATCACAAGAACATTAGATTTGGTAATAAAAATTCTAGATAAAATAAAGGAAAAACATTAATTCTACGACTGAAGGGGAAAAGAAAAGGCTCCGGAGACTTTCAAAATAAAGAGTGAGTGTCTCCGAATCACAAATTTACTGTGCTTTAAACAAATAAAATTCATAAGAGGACTGCACGAACTTTGCTTCATCCACAAATGAAGAAGAAGAAGAAGAAGAAGATTATACACCCTTTGACCGGCACAGTGTAGGCTAATGGAGGATCAATTTACGATACATTATTTAACTATATTTGAAATATTAGAATCTATAATCCAGGGAGCTCCATATCAAGTCCAGCTGCAAGATTCATAGATCTTCCACCTGTGGACGCTCTTATCATCTTCACTCTCACAGCCATGCTGACCGGCGGCAAACCTGGTTTCAGTCCCATGTTCTCTCATGCTGCGGCGGGCCTTGCCATTTGATTCTTCCATCTCCTTTGGAAAGAGATCATCCTGGTGGCATCTGATCACTAGAGCTTTCAGCAACAGCGCTAATGAAGCCATGACTGCCGGAACAAGCCTAGGATTGGTGCAGAAACACGGCACGAAAAAGCTCTCCTTATAACATGATATAAATTAACATCTGTTCAACCACCCCTTTGAACTATGATTAACTTCACAGCAAGAATAATGTACGTACGTGTCTTTACGATCTCACATGTATATGCAAAAGAGCATCCCTATAGCTATACGAGGAGTCAAAGCTATTTTCAGCAATTATATACATTTTTTACTTCTTCAATTCAATAACTATATTAATAACTAAAATGGGTTTTTGTTCTTTGAGATGCTATTTAGAGCAACTCCAATATTGAAGAGTTAAAATAATATTTCTAAAATGAAGAGTTATTTCTACATGTTTAGTAAAAAAAAGCTAAAAATTGTTTAATCATACTATATACTAAAAGATATCATAGTTCAGTTATTGTAGCTTATGAGACAAATCACCGAGGATTACAATAATATTGCTAAGTTTTCTATTGAAATAGGTCATATACTATATTTTTATTGAAATAACATTAGTCTAATCAGCTATTGTTTTTTAATTATACTATATTATATACTAAAAGAGATTGTGGTCTTTATTTTTGTTATGTAAATTTTAATTTGTTTTAATTGTATTATTCGATTGAAATTAATATCATCTATATTAAAATAGATTTAGCTACTCTAAATGACTTTTTTTCATTGAAGTGGAAATATGAAAAGTGCTATGTTTATATTATTTAAAAAATTATATTATTGATTTGGCTCGTAGAAAAGCCAAAAAATTAAAAATCAATATAATATTGTTTGAGATTAGGACCAATAGTTGTATAATATTGTTTGAGTCAATAATATTGTTTGAAGATATTTTTAACAAGATATGTATTTTTTAAATTTTATTTTAAAAAACTATAATTAAAAATTATCTAATATTGTCAGTACCATTTTAAATAATATAGAATAACAATGAAAAATTATAATATTGATTTGTTCCTGTAAATTTTGTTATATATTATTGGTTGGTATATATTAAATTATATTTGGCTATTCTAAATTGATTTTAACATTGGAATGCATATAAACAATAAAAAAAAAAAGTATTGTTCAACAAGCTATGTTATCAATTTGACTTTCTAAAATAATCTTTTACATTGAAGTTGCTCTAATACATGGAAATAAAGATTTTCGTGGGATTAATTAACCAGCACTTATACTTGTATATGTTAATCGTACAGCTTCTTCATGCAAACTTGAACGCATTTTACGGCGAGAAAAAACACTGAAGACACGAAATCGATCTATCCATGCAACTCGATCGAGCCGTATAAGTTTGATTTTGTGAGGGTGTCGGCCATCTAACCTCTCTAAATGAGTCAAAGGGGGAGTTGGGCAGCCTCAAGACTGCTTGAATCCAACACAAGGAAAGAACCATAATGCAGAATACAAAATAAACATCGATGCCGATGGTGTGATAGCCCAGTCAACTCGTCACTCGTTTAATTTGACCCAAAATAGGCTCTTGGCTAGGTAGAACAGGTTATTTTTGAACTCTGATTGACACCTGTAATTAATAAGTCGATTGATATGTACCTAAGAACTAAAATTTGGAATGAACCAGTAAGCATTGTCATATTGTGACTTATCAGGCGATTGATATGTATGATCTTACAAGGTGGTGGAAAATATTCATCATCAGGTGGGTTTAATTTATTTGCCCGTTTAGATTGATAATCATGATTAGAACTTTTATGGGCAATTGGGATATTAACAAAGAATACAAATTAAGGAAATCTCCATAGAAAAAGCATCAAGGTATAGTCTAAAACCTCGTTTCAAGTCACTATCTTTTTCGTACCTAACGTTATTCGCGGAGCCTATCTCAGCAAGTCACTGTCTGGTTGATCGAACTACCATGTATTCTTTCTGCCATGGTTGGTGGTGAGATTGAAAGCAGGGCATGCCACCTCAATCCCATCCTAGGAAGATATCTTTCACCACATCTATAAGTTAGTTTAATGATAAAAAGTTAGAATTATCGGGTTTATTCCATGTGATATTATAGTTCGAGTTTTGTGATTGCTAATATGATAATTATTAAAAACTTAAATGATCGTTAATCTCAAAATTAATTAGATTAGTCCAATTACAGCCAAAAGTTTGTTCCATGTATAATCTTTGGTTCGAGCACTGTGATTACTATTTCAGATTAGTCGAATTACATTCCAACTGCCCAAACATCAACATTAATAAAAAAAAATCTTAATCTTTCATTCACCTAATATTAATTTATGTTCGTCTGAAAACCAGTGCTTAGCATATGAATCGGAGAGTACATCTTCAATTCTTAACCCTGGCTATTAATTACCATATCAGTGCAGATAAAAGCGTCTGCATCAAGTTGCCCAGAATATTATTTTTATCCAAAACCAATTTATAAATGATCGTGCTTGCTCAGACTTTGGTATCATGTTATTTTTCTAGGTATACTAATTGAATCAACTGAACAGTGCTCCACTTCTAATCAGCAACATGAATAGACCACGCATCATGGAAATTGAAAAATTAAATTACCTCAATATATTAAATAACACGGTATTGCAGTCTGAAAAATTGAGACACCATTTCAACAGTCACAAGTTTGCTAAACGACAGCATCAAGTCTTTTTTTTATATATATTATCCTTTGAAGAATAGAAGAAAGCTTATTTACGGGTTGCATTTTTATACTTAAAGAAGATCAAATCCTAATAACTTATATTTATTATATTACTATAGAGTATATTATTTTTCAATCTCGCTATTCACTCTATTTTCAGCCACCAAAATAGATTTTCTTAGCATCCATTGATTCCTAGAGGTAAGAGGGGTTTCATGGTGATTGTATAGAGCATCAATGTTGCATAAAAAACAAGATCTAAATCGATAAAGTCAAAATTAACCTGGTTTGATTTTGTATTTCTCTATAATGATTTTATATATTTGAAGTATATGGAAGAAAAAAATGGCATTGTAAGGGTATTGGTAAGGTGTTTTGGGTTGAATTAGTTTAAACACAGTAAAAAAAATCGTTGCCCTAATTTTCCAATAATCACTATGGTGATCAGAATTTGAGCTTGTAGATAACATATTATTTGTCTTAGCGAGTGATATGTGACTTTCTTATTTTTTTAAAAAAATAAAATTGCCCCATAATAATAAATAAATAAATTCGTGAATGATCAACAAAACTTATGGTCTTTTCAATGCAGTGACACAGAAGATTATTGAACCCAATTGAAAACATGGTATGGGTCATAAATTTGACGAGTTACACCACAATTTTTTTATTTTGCAAGATATGATATTTACTTGGTTTTTTTATTTATTAAAATTGTTTTTTTTCTAATTTGTGTCTATTTTTATTATGGTTTGATTAAACAAAATAAAAGTGAAACAAATATAATATAATTTTGCACATATTACAAAATTTATATGAAAACATACTTATATCTAAATAGTTTTTTAAAATAATTTTAATAAAGATCCAATCTATGTCAGTTTTACCGGATCATTTTTTATGTTTGTGAATGAATTCATATTAATGTCTAGATAATTCTTTTAATAAGATATATTAAAAAAAACTCCAAAAAAAGAAGAAATTAGAACAAACCCCAAAGAGCAACTCGATACGGTATCCTCATCAAGTACAGGTACAAGAGAAATAGTACAACCCATGTGACTCTGATTTGAGTTTTTTTTGTAGCGTTCATGTGATGAAAAAGTGGCATTAATTTAAATGAAAATCCAAGTCAACTTAACAAAAAATACAATTTAAAAGAATATTTCACTCTTTTTTAAAAGATATTTTATAGTTAATTGTGACTCTATATGCTAGAAATTTGTCCAGAAAGTAAATGAAAGATACTCCCACCCTCTGATATGGTACATTTGAAAGTAATTAATTAGTCAACCCAGAATTAAAATCATTTAATTAATAAGTGTCCCTGGCTTATCCAGCCTTGTGATCTGTGGATTTGGTTCGGCTGAGTTTGCTCGCCAGTCTAGCTGAGGTTGTTCAGTATCCTAATCTTATTAATCATTAGGGTGTTGGATAGCAACACCCCACCCCTACCATTCTTGGCTTGATTCAACTCTTTGTTGTCATCAAATAATAGCAATGGGTGTCATCATATTACTTCTCTTTTAGTTTTCCTTACTATTGGTAAATAGCATTACAATTGGTAGTACTCGAACATTTAAAAAAATAATAATAAATAGATAGCACATGAAAGGAAGAAAGGGGAGAAAATATGAAGCCGATCCAATAGAATCCTTCAATTTTATTTATGACCTATTTACATCTACAATATGACCTATTTCTTTCTATCCTATCCAACAAGTACAAGACTGGGACCTTAACTTATATATTTTGAAGGCCAGTTGCAGTTGATATATATCTTGAAAAATGAATCAAGAAGCAAGCTTTTCTGTGGCGTGAATCCTGAAGAGGTCAAGACGAGTGTCTCTTAGACGTAAAGAATAGGCAGCTTTCTTGAATTCACTCCAGGTGAAGGGCTTGTAAAGGCTTGGGTTTTGCTGTGAAACCATATGCGAGAGAGGAGAGATCCACGCGTCAAGGGGTGGTGCCCCGAAATACATCGTCGACATTCTTGGCTGGCTCGAGTTTGCCAATACCCTGTGCCTCACGCTTTCAAACCTCCCATTCGTTAAAACCTAAGAATTGACGCCGTGAAAAAAATATTATTGTTCCAGTTAAGAAATCTGGTGGTATTTTAATGATAACCTGCATGAGGGATCATTACAAACCTGAAAGGTATCACCCACAATCACGTAGAATCCTGTAGGGTCAGGAGGGACGGGTACCCACAAACCATCATGCAAACGAATTTGGAGGCCCGCAACATCGTTGGATCGCAAGATGGTCAGGATTTGAGGGTCGGAGTGCTCACCAAAACCAATTCTTTGAGGTGATGGGTCCCAATCTGTGATCTCTTCGACTGCAGCAGGATAGTGATTAAGTCTAAGAACTGAATCGCTATGGACGTCTTGGATGAGCCTGCTGAATGCATGTTTATCCGGGACCCACAAGCCCTCAGCCGCAAGATCAAGAATCTCACATGCTAGTTGCCTGACTGCTCGTATGTAATCACTCACCACACAGCTGCAGAAATGTAAAGAACGTAAATCTCACTTGTTGCCCGATTTAGTGTATACTAAGCCGATCACGAAATCTTTGTTTTCTTGATTTGATAGTGAGGTTTTTTATTTCTTTCTTGATTTCATTATGAAGTGATTGATTGATTTGAAGAAGTGATTGATTGGATTTGGGCTCGACATTGAGCACGAGATCCCTGCGACATTTTTATTAAGTATTTCTTGAATAATGACTCCTTTTTTATTTATTTCTAGTCACGGGTGCATGAAATGATGAAAGCTTGAGTTTTGTTGGACAACTACCTGCTTTCTACAATAGGCATTTCGTAATAAATAAATAAATAAATAAGTAAATAAAACATAAGTAAGCAAGTTTGAAGCAATTATCCCTGAAAATGTTCCCTTTTATTTTTCTGAATAATGAAAATGGCAATTATCCCTGAAAATTAAATGATACTTTTAACATTAAAGATTAAAAAAAAGGTGGTGAACATTTTAATCTTTTGGGTAGGTTATGCTGATCCCTCTACGTAATTCCTAAAATTGTTTAATTGAGTCGTGGTGGACCGTTTTTAGGCCCCACGTTTATTTATATATATATAAGAAAACATGCCATGTCGCTAATAGTTGTTGACAGAACAAAAAGCAAAGTAAGGCAAGATTTACCCTCCAGTCACAAGCTGGAACCTTAAACTCGGGAAGGCATCAGGTTGTATTCGTGGTTATTTGTTTTTAATCAAAATGAAATATATTCATTATTAATCAAAAGCAACTAGAGTGGACAGAGTACGTGTACAAAAAATTCAATGTTTTTTTATTTAAAAATATATTGAATTAATTTTTAAAAATAATTTTTATATTAAACCATAAAAAAATCAAAAATATTTAAAATATAAAAACAAATGATCTGTAAATAAAAAGTGATATACGAATATTTGGAATAGTTATGCAAAGGATTTTTAGAGATACAGTTGTTGTGTATCTGTTATTGTGGTGCATTGTGCGTTTTAAAAAATATTTTTTGACTGATTATATATTGAAATAGTTTTTTATTTTGACATCAACAAATCAAAATTATATAAAAAAAACTAAAGTAATCAGTTTAATGTTTTTTCATATCGAACATGTTCTTGTTCAAACACAATATCAGACACCGAGGTGGAGGGTTTCTACACATTACTAGTTGCGTCTTTCATGCATATATATATATATATATAGTTGACGAAAGTTATTACGGATATTGAGGTGAATTAGTAATTATTTCTTTGCTGATGAAGGAAAGATGTCCTTTTCTGTAGGATACCAAGCATTTACACTTTCTACCATTTCAATTTCATAATTAAATTCCCTTGCCCACCGTCCCAGAGTTGCATTCAAAGAATAGTTTTTTTTTTTTCTTCTAAAAATGTGCAACCGTTATCATATAATAATATTAAACTATACAATAAGAAAATCGTTGAAAATGAATCGAGAACGCCACAAACTGAGCATAATTAACCCCCGCGAACCTGGAACCCATATATTGTTCAAACAGAAACATCCTCCCTACCCCCTTTAATCCTTTGTATATATGATTACTTTTGTCATTATATATGTTTTTCTATATTTTTGTCATCAATGAAGGTATATGGCTTGCATTTTCCTGACGATCGTTATTTCCGACCCACACAAAAACAGCATGCTTTTGCAGAAGAAACCAAAAACTGCGTGATCAATCAATCACTTATTGAATAGACAGGAGGACATGCTTGATTACCTGAATTTTGAAGGGTCGTTCGAGATGGATTTGGATCTTTCAGAGACGGAGAGAGGATTGGTGTGGAGGAGGAGATATTCAAGCTCACCCGTGTCACCATGGCAGCCAATGTTTTTGCAGCCATAACCAAAAGGAGTTGCAGGTCCAGCTTGCTCCTTTTCCATGGCTGGTTTTCCAAAAAAATGAGCAGCTTCCTCCTCCAGTCTTGTCACCACCTCCTTGTTGACCCCGTGATTTATAACTTTGAAGAATCCGTATTCTTCACACGCCCTCACGATCAATCGTGATACGTTTGAGCTGTCAAGAGAAAGATCAATGGTAGGAATTCCCGGGGCCTTCGTTTTCTTGGTTCGTCTTGGTGTTGGAGAAGGAACCACCATTCTTGCCTATATAACTAAGAAGGAAAGGAAGAGAGAATATTATCGATGGTGAAAATCAAAAATCTTAGTTTGAACTTTGAATTTCGAAGGTATGATCCATAAGGTTCGAGGTGCTACCTGTTATATACTGCATACATGGAGAGGGTGAGGAGGGGCGGGGAGAGGGATCGAGAGAGGTATAAATATTATAATGCAAGGTTGGCACTTTTTTCTAATTCATTAGATTTAAACAGGGATCATCAACATAGGAGCATCGACTTTGATATGGGTGAAAGTCCAAACCTTTTTTTTTATTTTTATAGTAAAATTATATATTTTAAAACCAACTTTCTAAAGTATAATTAGAAAACCTCGAAAAAAATTAATTAAGAAATTGAAAAAAAAAAAACTTACGGCTTACGGCTTCGATTGATTCAAGGTTTGAATCTTGAAAGAAGAAAAAAGTAAGCGCACACCCTTCACGGCTTTTGTTTCACCTTGATCGCTCATGCTATGGCCGGAAAGAAAACACAAGCGCAGCAAGAAAAGGAGTGGATAATCCACGTCACCAAATGAAAGGGGGGGTGCGCGTGGTGGAGTCAGGGGAATAAAAAGGTGAGAAGTGGCTTACATTAGGTGGGGAGGAGGTTGGGGCCAACCTGGGTAGCGGCTGTTTGTCTCCCTCTAATTGGATTTTGTTACCTACGCTTTGCAAAAGCGTGTGGGCGTCAACCTCCAGGGGCCAGATTTTGACCATTTCAATTTTTTATTTTATTTTTCCAGACTTACCATAAGTACTCCACTCTTTCTAGACACCTATCCACCTTTGATTTTAATTAATTAATTAATTACCCTCATTGTCGTTGAACTTGACCACTCTATTGAATTTTAAATCCGTCCCTTCGAATCTTTATCCAAGAACATTCAAACATGGGAAGTTGTTAATTTATGAATCGTTCGTCTTCGTAAATTAATACATCTATTGTTTTTTAAGTAATTTTTGCTTAAAATTATATTAAAACAATACTTTTTAATAAATTAACACATCAAAATAATCTAAAAATACCAAAAAAATATTTTGAAATTAAAAAAAATCAATTTTTTTTAATTATTTTGAAACGCAATATCAAACAACACTACATCAAACATTCCATTTACAGTTTTATTTAATCATATGTTTGCTATCTCTTCTTCTTATGATATGTTTTATCACATTCTGGTCTCAACAAATGAGAATCCATTGCCGTTCAAAAAGATCATCCTTCCCAACTGAAGATGCTCCTCTTGTCAGGCAGGTGTGGTGAGCGAAAATTAAATTATGCCTAATAAATTAAATTGTGCTCTTTAGTGATTACGCGTCACAACTTATAGGTATCTCCTTTCTTTATCTTTTCTTTTTCCTTATATATATATATATATATATATATATATAATATAATAATGAAGTCAAAACTCAAATTCGACATGTTATCCCACTATGCCTTTCCCGCTCAAAAGTTGACTATTCCCACGGGAGGCGTGGTTGAGCCAATTATTGGAGGTGAACCTACTATACCATGTATGGCAAAATATTAAAGATTGTCTTGATTGTTCTGGTATACCATGTGTCTTTGCTCATTTAACGAATTAGTTTTTTTATATGTAAATAGAGAATACAAAATTTGGGTTGCTTTTATTATAAATATATTTCCATGTAATTTACTACGTGGCTGTATGAGGATAAATTTTGAAGCCGGTGATAAAAGTTTGGTGATTTATTTTGAAAATAACACACAAATTTGTTTAAATATGAAATAAAATTGACTTGGCTATTGAAACCTAAAACAAACAAAAACATGAACCCTAAAACAAATAAAATTGACTTACCACCTCAATACAGTAACACCTCCCGCATAATAACACATGTGTTGCACACACCAAACTCTTTTTTTTTTTTATCAATTTAGTCATTGAACTTGTCATAAATTTTTAATTGAGTCCCATTTTCATTATACCATAAAGCAAGCCTTTTGTTTTTCAATTTTTTATATGTTTTTCTCTTCTTTGATTTAGTCTCGAATTTTGCCAAGCATGAAACTAATAAAGGCATGAGAGAATAAAGAAAATAAAAAAGAAAAAGATATTCGGCCAAGTTGGCTAGCACATTATAAATGTACTCATTACCCAACTCATGAATTTAAAAGTTAACTCGGATCAATCAAGATGAATTCAATATACTACTAGTTTAATATCACGCAAAAGTTTTTACCCTCAAATTAAAATCAACTCCAATCTTACTTAGATAAACAACACCACTTTTAAAAAAACTATATTTTTTAACGCATATGGTTCTAGGTTTATTCTAGTAAGCTCACACATTTGTTTTGATTTTTTTGTTACACTCTCTCAATATATATATATTCAACCCTTAGCAAAGCAAGGGACACTTTCTAGTTGTTTCTATAAACACTATTATCATCACTTTATAACTAGTAATTGAAACTAATTACTACTTAAAAAATGACTTTAAACATGATCTGATAGTGAGAAACAATTTATTGTTCGTAAATATATTTTGAAAAAATAATTATAGAGCCTACCCTTTTTTATTTTTAATGAAGATAGATACCTGCATTGGCAAATGTTGATTAACATCATCTGACTGGAATGAAGATCATGCTTCCAATATTAAAAGGGACGCCTTTCCTAGCCACTCTACAATCCTACAACGGGCGTGTTCCTAATCCTCCGCTTGGACAGGAAAACGAACCGTTTTGGACGGCTGTGCATATACAATGGAGATCAGCTTTCAGTTACAAAAAATAATATCTCGGTAAGCCAGTCAAGTCTTAAGCGATTAACTGATATTTAAAATTTATTTTTGAAATCAGTGTATTAAAACATGAACCCTAAAACAAAAACAAAAACATGAACCCTAAAACAAATAAAATTGACTTACCACCTCAATACAGTAACACCTCCCGCATAATAACACATGTGTTGCACACACCAAACTCTTTTTTTTTTTATCAATTTAGTCATTGAACTTGTCATAAATTTTTAATTGAGTCCCATTTTCATTATACCATAAAGCAAGCCTTTTGTTTTTCAATTTTTTATATGTTTTTCTCTTCTTTGATTTAGTCTCGAATTTTGCCAAGCATGAAACTAATAAAGGCATGAGAGAATAAAGAAAATAAAAAGAAAAAGATATTCGACCAAGTCAGCTAGCACATTATAAATGTACTCATTACCCAACTCATGAATTTAAAAGTTAACTCAGATCAATCAAGATGAATTCAATATACTACTAGTTTAATATCACGCAAAAGTTTTTACCCTCAAATTAAAATCAACTCCAATCTTACTTAGATAAACAACACCACTTTTAAAAAAACTATATTTTTTAACGCATATGGTTCTAGGTTTATTCTAGTAAGCTCACACATTTGTTTTGATTTTTTTGTTACACTCTCTCAATATATATATATTCAACCCTTAGCAAAGCAAGGGACACTTTCTAGTTGTTTCTATAAACACTATTATCATCACTTTATAACTAGTAATTGAAACTAATTACTACTTAAAAAATGACTTTAAACATGATCTGATAGTGAGAAACAATTTATTGTTCGTAAATATATTTTGAAAAAATAATTATAGAGCCTACCCTTTTTTATTTTTAATGAAGATAGATACCTGCATTGGCAAATGTTGATTAACATCATCTGACTGGAATGAAGATCATGCTTCCAATATTAAAAGGGACGCCTTTCCTAGCCACTCTACAATCCTACAACGGGCGTGTTCCTAATCCTCCGCTTGGACAGGAAAACGAACCGTTTTGGACGGCTGTGCATATACAATTGAGATCAGCTTTCAGTTACAAAAAAAAATATCTCGGTAAGCCAGTCAAGTCTTAAGCGATTAACTGATATTTAAATTTTATTTTTGAAATCAGTGTATTAAAACCATTTAAAAATATATATATAAAAATTTATCTTTTTACAAATCACCTTTTAAAACACACTGCTTGACGAAGGATTTGATTATAAAGTACAGCTGGTCACCCAATTTCGAAGTTGGATGACTATTTAAGTTGGACCGTCTCAACAGGGACACTGCCCAAAAAGTTTGCACGCGTGCATGCCCATTTGTGAAGATTAAAATAAAAAAATAAAAAAAATAAAAATCTCTATTTTTTTAAAAGTAGAGTATTAAAAAACCAGTTAGGTATATGCGAAAGACTTTTAGTTACTTGAACGGCTCCCCGATGCTGATGTTTAAATAAGAAAACAAAAGAAATTTAAACGGCGCCGTCGAAAAAACTTTATCTCAGTCTTCAAATAACTGACATTGTGTTTTGGTGTATAATTCTTAATCTTGAATTAAAATTCAAAAGTTATTTTTATAAATAATCCATGACAAAAATAAGCTAAAATTAAAATTGTGTTGGATAAAACAATCTTTTTTAGAACGAATACGGTATAGTTTTGTAATCCATAAGCTAAAGATTAAGATTTTAGAGCTCAAATTCAATAATAAAGCCATCCTATATAATAATATTCTTAAAGCAGCGGCGTCGTAGCAACCTATAACAACTCCATTGTCGCGGATTCCTGGTGCCATTACCTGCACCGTGAACCAATTATACGAAAAGGAGCCTGCCGGCGCCTGCCCTCCAATATAATAAAGCCTGATAAATGTAGAGTTGTCGGGTGGCTACTCGGAGAATTTGAGAGATTCCACGTTACCGGCACACCAACTCCTTCATTTCAGGGTTCGCTGCCCCTTAATTTCATGCCGCCGGCCGGCTCCTGAGAAGCATGTAGACCAGACAAAAACAGTAAATGGACGAGGCTCACATGAGTCGAGTATCTGCCTGGTGCCTGCCATCAGATTATTTGTGGGCCATGGGATCGTCCTGGGACGCCAAGTGGCAGCTTCTCACGGCGCAAAAGTCCATGTCTTGGAGGCATCTTTTGTCACGGAGATTAATGCACACCTAGGTACTAGCCTGCTAGCATGATAGCTCGTTGTTGTTTATAGCCCATCCCTTCTTTTTTTTTTTTTTTTTTCTGGAGGTGTTGGGATTTTGTCTGTGATTTAAATATGAGATCAAATCTTGGGCAACTCTGGTGCTTGAAAAAATAGAGTTCAAGTTTTAAATTATAAGATTAAAACATCATTTAATTAGTTTTAAAACCATAAATCAAACAAAATTAATTGGTTTAGATATGTCTTTTCTTACATGTTTGAAGGGGGGAATTACCTCAATTGAACCTTTTCTTTTTTGATAAAATTCATTGCCAGCTAAACATCAAGATTGACTGTTTTATGTTTGAAATGTCATCGACCAAACACTCCCACTCTCCTAAATCTTTCTCGACTTCAAGATCAAAATATAAAAAGCCAAAACAACCTGTATCAAATAATACAGAAATCAAAACTCCAAGAACCAAAGTAAAGTTTTCATGAATTTTAACAGTAAAAATAAAATAAAAAACATTTTTGTGTAAATTTAGCTGTTGCTCTTCCAAAATTTTTATTATAACATAAAATTATATTTTGTAACTCCAATTCTTAATTTAATGTCATCATATTCTTTAACGCCTAACATAATAGGAGCAACCAAAGTGAAGGAAAAAAGCAAACATCAATACATAACAAAAACATGCTAACGTAGCTTAAGATACTAAAATTGCAAATAAATAAAGTTTAATAGCTGAAATGAAAACAAAAAGAAAATTGAAGGGTAAGGAAAAGGTTTCTTAATTAAAAAAACATGATATTCAAGTGATAGTGCATACAGAACACTTACTAAAAGCCACGTACATAACTCTCCCGACAAAGAAACAAAACACAAGCATCAATTATTATAGTGAATTATTCGAGACATGTCTTGTTACAAAACAAACATGCCATGAATTAAAAAAAAGAAGAAGAAACAGGTATAACTTTATTATAATAGGAAAAATAAAATTATTGAATAAGAAGGGAGCAGAAGCTAGTTGTTGTGAAAATTTATGTGGACATTATGATGAGCCCGCCCAACAGAGAAGAGAAGCAGTCAAAGTAGAACAAGTATCGAAAAGCATAAAGGTGCGGAGACATCAGTTAGGAGACAACAGCAATATCAGCAACAAAAGATATTTGCTTTCGATTTATCTTGGAAGCTAGTAAGCTTTGATTTTATTTCTATGGATTTATTAATGTTCCACTTATATCCTTACAGTTTAAAGTTTTTCAATAGTATCGTTATTCGGGCTTTATGCAGGGGATGTTGGGCCGGCTTATGGGCAGCTAGTTTGGGCTCAACTGTAACGAATCTAGGCCTAGTAATCTGTATCCGTAACAGATGTTGGGTACAAGGAGGCAGTGAGGTTAATTATTTATAGGGTGGTAGTCTGGCACCAACAGCTAATGATCAAGGTTCTTTTTGAACATAAAAACAGTTAAAATAAAAAAAAGATCAATTTAAAAAATAAAAACCCAAAATTACTGTTTTCAACAGCATATCAAACAAAATTTTAAATAATTATCGAGAAATATAAAATATTAGATGATTTTTGTCATTTTACTCTCCTAATTACATAAAAATGGATTGCTTCTTTTTAATAAACTAAAAGAAATAGCAATGCCTTGTTAATTTCAGTGTCTCTTTCGCTGAATTCTTTCGCGCTCGAAAAGTAACCCTAATTTTAATTCCACGCTAAAATCCCCCTTTCGATCAAACGAAACCCTAAGTATCCAATCCAAGCCCTTCGAAATCGAGGACGAGCTCAACTGAGGTCTTCAATGTGACATGACTTGAAATTATTGAAGATTCTGAACGGAACCCTAAAAAGAGAAAAATGGACGCCAAGGACATCTTGGGACTGCCAAAAACTCCCTTGCCACTAGCACAAGAGAAGAAATCTCAACCTAAAAAAGACTCGCAGAGAAAACCTGATGGCATTTCGCGTGAGGTGTGCATATTCTTCTTCTTACATGAATTGATTTCGCTTTCTCCTTTAAATCTAAACTGTGGAACTATCTATAGGTTTATGCACTCACAGGTGGACTGGCTCCTCTTATGCCAACGATTGACGTGTCGCAACTGAAACGACGTCCTCCATCCGACGAGAAGGTCCTCTCTTTACTCCCAAAATAAAATAAAAAATGTATACTGTTTTTTTTTTTTTTTTAAAAAAAAAAGAAAAGATGGATTGCGAGAATTTGTTTTCTTACGAATTCGTAATTATGGACTTCAGATTACCTGGCAGTGGCTTCCTTTTACAAGTTCTGCTCGAAAGGATAATCTACAGCTTTACCATTGGGTAAGTTTCGATATGTATATATATTCGCAGTTTGTTAATCGAAAGTGTTTGTGACTGACTTGCATGGATTATTGATTTATCATTGCAGGTTAGAGTTGTGAATGGTGTTCCACCAACAGGTGATTATTCCTTTGCCAAGTACAACAAGGTATGCACAAGCTATGTTTTTTAATTATTATTATTGTTTTCGTTGTTTTATATTTTTTGTGAAATTGAATGTTCTAGTTTGTTCTGTGCGGTGCAGTCTGTTGATGTTGTGAAATATACAGAGGAGGAATATGAAAAGTATTTGACTGATCCTGTAGGTATCTACACGTGGTTGTATCTTTTTTTTTGAAATTCAGTGCATGAATTCTTTTTCTTACACGCTGTCTTCATTAGATGTGGTCCAAGGAAGAGACAGATCAGTTGTTTGACTTGTGTGAACGATTTGATCTCCGCTTTGTTGTGATAGCAGATCGATTCACGTCATCTCGTAGTGTTGAGGAATTGAAAGATCGTTATTACAATGGTATTTCTACACTAATTTGATCAAGTACTTTTCTGTTCAGTTTCTGTTCTAATTTGTTCTGTGCTACCCTTTTCCTAACTTGAAAGTGGATCTTTTTTTTTTTTTTGTATCAACATCTAAAGGACATGATTGAAATTGATCCTACAATATTTTCCTTTTATGCTCAATGCCTTCACTTATTTATTTTTCATAGTTTCTCGAGCTATGTTGATTGCCAGAGCTCCATCACCTGGGGATGTTTCAGGGCACCCTCTGGTTAAGGTGTGGTAACTTTATTGATGCCATGATGTTATTTTTACAATATTTAGCCATTGAAAAAAAAGTTTCAGTTTCTAGATTTTTGAATTCCCCATGCAGGAACCTTACAACAGTTCACAAGAGACAGAGCGCAAGCGTGCATTATCCATGGTCCTCTCGCAAACAAAGCATCAAGAGCGAAAAGACACTCAGGTAAATTTTTTATTCTGGCACTTATCATTAACAACTGGGTGATAAGTTCACTTGTAATATGCCATATGCCATCTGCATTTATTAGCTACACATATGCCATATGCTGCTTCTTTATGTTCTACTTATTTTCTCAGGTTCTGGCTGAAGCGAAGAGAATAGCAGAGTCTCGCATGACTGCACTGGTAAGGTTTGAATTAGGCAAACTGACATATTTCCTTTTGATCAATTGTTGATGAGTATTGAATTTGAAAATTCAAATCCCATCCTGAATGCAAGACAATTGTGTTACTGAAATTCTTAGAAGTGGACTGGAATTTGTGATGATACCTGTAAACTGGAAATAATAGTGGGCTTTGGGATTTCATTGGAATTTTTATTTATCAGAATTTGTGAAAAGAGTCTTAGAACAGTCTTTTCTGCTTGTACTTTCTTCTAAGAGTTATTATTGTAATTTTACTTACGAGATTTCTGCTTTTTTAGGGTACTGAAGAACCTGCATTGCCTGTTGCATCAAATTTCGACCCTGATATCGCTGAGGTAGCAGTTAATCTTGACGATACTGCATCACCTTCATCCAATGCTCAGCTTGCCTCTGCATCAGTTGCACCTTCAACTTCAGCAATGGCAGATAATGCTTCTACTCTAGCTTCCCTACGAATGGTATGTTGAATTTGTGGTTTCCACCTCTTGCCTTGCCTCTCTTCCATGAATCCTAGCTGGAAATATGTTAAAAGGTTTTTATGTACCAGTTTTGTTTGCTCCTGAATTTTGATAAAAAAGGAAAATTTGAGCTAGATGTTGCCTACTGTTTAGAGGAAATTATATGATTTATACAATTTATTTTAAATATCCTAGCATGGACAAGTTCAGTGATTTTCTGAAAAATTTCAGCTTCGTGTTTACATGAGAACATATGGGCTCGAGCAAATGGTGCAAGCTGCAAGTTCATCTGCAGGGCTTCGGACAATCAAGCGGGTTGAACAAACATTACAAGATCTTGGGGTTTGTCCATATTCTTTACTTATGATGTCATTTACTAACATATATCACACATGCTGGATGATTTATGTCTTGCACTCAGACTGCAAATGAATAAGTACCTTTGACATGATTCTTTGATGTCTATTTCTCTCATTGGAGGATATTTTGCACAAAAATGCATAGGACTTTTTAGCGCCATTTTGTTAATCTCAAATCATTTATAGGGTTTTTTTAAACCCCTTAGAAGGGGTGTGGTTGTGGGGACTGCTCAGGTGGGACTGATTGTGATTTTACTTTCTGCATAAAGATTTCTGATTTATATTAGCATATCCAAACTATCTTGTACCAGATTAGTTGACAATTTGGTTTGGGCAAAGCATTACACTAATATTATTGATTTTTTCTTGTTATGAATTTGTTGCAAGAAACAGATTTAGAGGTTTTCTTGAATGTAGATGTTCCACTTGTATTTTAAGCTTAGAGAAGATTGGAAGTTTCAAATTCACATACTTGACATGATATACAAACGAGGCAACCATTCTCAATTATTTCATTTAAATTACCTTTGAAATGTCAGGTATTAACATTTTGACTTTTTTTTTATTACAGGTTAGTTTAAAACCAAAGGTGCCAACCAAAGCTGTTTGTTCTGAGCACCTTGAATTAAGAAAGGAAATATTGACATTGCTGAATCTTCAAAAACAGGTGCTACTCATCAAAATTGTAGTACGGGCATTTTGTTGACTTGCAATCTTCACAACAAATGTGCATTCAAGATGCATTCATGGATGATGCATGCATGATCCATCTTTTCTGTATTTTCCTCTTTTCCTCTTTTGACAATTTTCTGCTCTTCTGAATAGAATTACCTTTTTGTATCTCTTTGGCCTCCAAGTTGTCATCTCATTTAACTCCCATCTTGTTATTAGATGCACTTGTTAGATTGCAAGGTTCCTACCAATTTGATGGTTGGTAGATTGATGGTTGCACCCACCTCAAGTTCTGAATTAACAAGACTGATCTTTTTCTCCATCTCCTTTTCTATTGAAGTTACAAGCTACTTATTGACTTTACGTGCTTGCAAATGTTAAATCATTAGCCATTAGGAACATGTTACTGCTCAGGAAAGTTAAGATTCAGATCTATCATTTGTTTGTAACAAGATGGATCAAGGTTGTGTTAACTGCAATCTAGGCCCTAGAAAAATATAGGACAGAAAAGGAAGTCAAAATGATGAATTGTATTTGGTATTGAACATGTTTTCATATCAATGCCATAATAATTGGAGTTGCTTTTGCTTTCTTCTCTGACATGTTAAATTTTGATTGATTATCAGTTACAATATAAGGAGGCAGAAGGTTCATCTTTTCGAGATGGTTCATATACTGATATGCCAGGATCACCTAAGGTTTGTAAAATCTTGTTCTCATCATGTATATATATAGATATAGATATATAGATAGATAGATAGATAGATAGATAGATAGATAGATATAGGCCTGCTTCTTATATATTCCGTTTGTTAATTTGCTGTTTTGCAATTATGAAAGGCATGCTTCTTATATATTCCGTTTGTTAATTTGCTGTTTTCAAAACTGTTAACAGTGGTCACAGCGTGATCAGGATAGAACATTTATTCCGGACTCAATGAGTTTTGGAGGTAATGTACTTGCTCGATGCAAGTGCTTGCTCTTGCCCTGTACTTTTTTTCTGTTTGAAATGTGTCAGCTTTATTTCTTATCCTCCTGCTGAAGCCATATATTTGATTGAAATATCAGGAGAAAGAGTTGGCAGAAGGGACCAGAAACGAAAGGTATGTACTGACTTCATCTATTTTGCCAATCTTTTTCTATTTTACACACTCCAATCTTTTGTGGCATCTGATATAAATGGACTCGCAAGGGACCTGGAAGGGTATCTGAGAATCCATCTTCACCCGCTCATAAGAGGCCCCGAAAATTGAAGGCTTCTGATCTATGATTTTCAGAGGTGAGGAAACGAATTAATTTTGAATGAATCATCACTGCTGGTTTTTTTCATGAATCATCACCTCCTGTTTATTGTTATTGTGAATTTTATATCCAACAAAATTTCATTTAATGGTTGTCAGGTTCACCAAACCCACTGTCCTCGCCTGACAAAAAGCTCTCAAGCACGGAATCCAATTAAAGAGCGACTCCAAAGGATGTGGGGATCATGAGTTGTGAACCTCCATTTTAGTAATTTAACTGTCCAAGCTGGAATGTAGCTAGTCATCTTCAGAAGCACAATCTTCGAGCCTCCCATTTTAGGAATTTAAGTTATGTATAATAATGTATCAGATTTCCCAGGTTTAATTGCAGGTCGGGAAAGTCTTTGCCTTCCTCCCCTTTTGTCTCACCACCTCGACCTCTAAATAGCTTTGGTTCAGAGGCCGTTGCCATCAACCTAAGAGCATAAGCAAGGCAGCTCTTGTCGGCAAAGTCTGACCCTTTCGAATGATGATCGCAGTTCTTCATTACCTGAACAGTTTATTTTGCTCGTTACTAGAGAGGAATTCCAGGCTG
The DNA here is from genome assembly GCA_032356905.1 of Salix exigua. Classification (NCBI taxonomy): domain Eukaryota; kingdom Viridiplantae; phylum Streptophyta; class Magnoliopsida; order Malpighiales; family Salicaceae; genus Salix; species Salix exigua. The sequence goes on from CM063601.1 coordinate 7,275,123, forward strand.
GTTTTGTACAAATGGTTGTTGTTTGGAGGATTAAGGTCTTTCTTACTTTCATGAACGAAAAATCTCATGTGACATTTTATGTAAATGCCATCCTGTCTAGGAATATAAATCATGTCTTTTTCCGAAAAATGTTGCAGCTGAAACAATTATGTCTCTGGAACAAGGTCCAGTTCATAGAATTCACAACATTCTCAGGTTCAAAGTCCAGATAGCGTAAGATCAATTAGCACCTTCCTGTTAAATATGAACATGCTTAAACTGGTCACTGATTGCTATCTGAATGCGGAGATGATTGTCACCACCCACCATCCTCGCGGCAATGGGGCATGATGTCGGTGCAGAAATTGTTCACGGCATTGCAAGAAATGTGCCTTCAGGTCTCTCAATCTTTGGTCTCGATAGTTAGATAGGCAGTTATGCAGGTCCCATTTGTCTGAAGATGTTTCTTGTTTTTTGTATTTTTTTGGGTTGGCTTGATATTGAATACTCAAGATATCAAGAAATATAACTGGCTAATATTGAAAAGGCAAAAAAGACAACCTATCGTTGTTTTATTTTTATTTGAAATTTCATGACTAACATTACTTGGAAAATATAGCTAAAGAAAACATCCAAGGACTTGACATCAGTATGGAAGAATCACATCCTCTTATTTTCCAAACCATTTTGTGGCTCAGAGTGAACATATAGAAATCATTCGATATTTTTCTCTGCTGGCAAACGGGAAGGCCCGAGGAAGACATGCAAGGCCTCATTGCTTTGAAGAGCTCTCCATGCTTTCTTCACAGTTGCCCTCGCTATTCCAACACAAAACATCTTGTATCTAAACCTCATTGCAGTATGCGGAAGAGAAGCACAAGTAGTCTGAGAAGCACTTTGCCGTCCATTTCCCTCTCACTTTTCGGTTCAGGGTTCTTCTTAGGTCCCCTCATCGATGGACTTCACTCAAGGGTGGGTCTCGTGGTATACCAAAATGGGTCGATCGACATCGGTCCTCTTCACACAAACATTTGGGTACTGTCTGGTACTTTTATTGTTTCTTCGTCCATGAATAGTACAGCGCACATTAGTTCAATTTTACTTCTTTCTCTATAATTGATGCTGTAGGTTCCTCCCTTGCTCGGATTGTTTTACTGTTCTGTTGGGTTGCTTCAGCTGTTCTTGGATCAAAGGGCACCTTTGAAGGTTCCAGAAGGTAGCCTAGAGAAAACAGTAATTGCGTTAGCGTAAGTGCCTACCAGTTAATTTCTTAAACTTTTAACAAAAAAAAAATGTATGTATGAAAGAAAGAAAGACATGGTCTTACATCTCCAACCTTGTTTAACACAGAGCACTGATGCTATTCATCGAATTGAGTGCTGAAATGTATAGAGCTGGAATAGCAGACAACATCGAGGCTTACATATTATTTGCATTAGCAGAATTGATATGGTTTTCCCTAGACAGGACATGGATTGGATTCACCCTAGCTTCCATCATAGGCCTCTGCTGTCCGCTAGCTGAAATTCCCATAATGAAGTAAGGCCACCCTATCTCGCAACAAAACATCAACTACAACAATTGAAAAGCATGTGTAAGTGCTTATTAATCTCATTGCTGCCAATTTTCAGATTGTACCACCTTTGGTATTACCCACAAGCAAACAATGAGATCCTTGGTCAGGTAATTCATTATGATACCAATCAGCACAATAAATATTTAAACCTACTATTGCTCAAGAAACTAAAATCCATATTCATTTTATGCAGGGTTTGGTCACTTGGACAGTCACTTGCTACTTTGTTTACGCACCATTTCTGATCAGTTTATCACGCTGGTTGAGATCAATTATAACTCCTCCCAACAAGTCTGCTTAGAGATGGTCAAGATTTCTTCCGCAACAGGAGCTAGAATTGAAACAACCTGCTCAAGAATAAAGGGAATCCGTTACATATTGAAAGTGATTAAGAGATAACAAGAGCTAAAAGGAGCTGTTTCAGAGTAGAATGATTTTTTAACCTTTCCTCTTTTACAATGGAAAATGTTGATGTATCCATGAACATTTATGCAGTTGTATCAAAAGAAATAAAAATGTCTAGCATGTGGAAAGTGGATTATTAGCAAATGGAAATAGATGGAATAAAACTAATATTAACAAACCTTGATCAGAAAATTATGCACAAAAAAAGAAACACAAATTTGAAATTGATAAATAGTGCATAATGAACTTGTATAGTGAATGTTAGATGAATAGAAGCAGAAAAGCAAGCAGGCAAACCATGCCAAGCAGTTATTTCCATAGTCTCTACAATTTTCAGCTTTGTTTGAAATTTTGATGGTTGCTTTAGTAATTGTTTTTTAAGCCTTTTTCTGTCACAGCACAGAATGTAAGATGGTAGCTCTGGAGTTTCTTTCATTCATTCTTCAAAATAAATAAAAAATAAAAATGTATTATTCAGTGCTATTTATCTATTAGGCACCATACACTGATATATTTCTACCAGTGCTATAATTCAGCTCACTCATTCTTTTAACAGTAATTCAGTGCTATATTTCTATAGGGGCACCATCATAACAGTATAATCAGAAGAGTGGTGGAAACATACATTCAGATGGTAACTAGTGTCAGAAACTATGTCTCCCTCATACAGGCATTAAAATGTGACTCTTGTTTTGATACTTCAACTGCAACCCCTTATCAGAAATCGAATAAGGCTAGCAAATTCCTATTAAAGACTGTTTCTTTTTTTCCTCCAAATCACCAAACGGATATTTAAATCACTCAACTAGTTGAGAACGAAACATGCAATTTATAATTTTGGAATGATGCCGAAATGATAGAGCAACTGCACCACATATTACAGGCCTTTTTCTTCTTTTTTTTTTTTTTTGGGGGGGGGGGGATCCAGTTCCTTGCCAACACATGATCAACCCTCAGTAGATGTTTCAGACATCATAAGACTTGGAAATTTTATTACTGGACAGATTTTGAAATTTAGAAAAGGGAGGGAAGGATAAAGGTAGAGCAGCATGCACATGCACAACAAGCAATAGATTATGTATGTGCAGCTTTATATATCACAAATAGATGTGAATGCCAACACTGGAATGCCCCCAATGTTAAACCAAATGTATAAGAGTTGCAATGGTAATAGAATCTGCTTTTAATTTGCCATGTCATGTAATATTGAAAGCTTACTTCAGAGTTAACACCTCCATGATCCTCACATGACCCTATTAAAGTTTTTAGAGCAGGAATGTCGTTAGTGGGCAAATCATTCAGCAAGGCTCTGGTGGCAGCATGTGCAGAGAATCCCCGATTGACCATTTCTTCTGCAAGATGCACTGCCATTGATGGATCCTTGTGTTGGAGAAATCCTTGGATAATGACATTATAGGCGCATTTGTCAGGTGTACATCCATCCTCTTCCATTTTTCTAAAAAGCTTGTGTGCTTCAATTATTAGTCCTTCTTTGCAAAGTGCACCAACTAATGCTGTGTATGTATAAACATTAGGCTTCAATCCTTCATCGATGAGTCTAGAAAACAATTCCTTGGCATCCTCAAGCTTCCCACACTTGCATAAACTATCAATGAGGATGGTGTAGATTACCAGGTTAGGTTTCACAGTGCCCCTTTGCATCTCTTGAAATAGAGAAAATGCCTCTTTGAGATTCCCATGTTTGCACAGGCCATCAAGCAACACTCCATAAGTCATTATATTTGGCGTGTGGCCATGATCACAGATGTACCTGAAAAGCTGTTGTGCAGCCAAAGGTCTCCCTGCTCGACACAAGCCACTTATGATAGTAGTAAAAGTAACTATGTCAGGAACTAAACCTTTTCTCAACGTTTCATCAAGAAGTTGCATTGCCTCCTCAATCCTTTCAATCTTACAGTATCCGTTCATCAAATTAGTGTACGTATAAACATTAGGCGCACAGCCCTTTCTCACCATTAAATCAAATACGCTTCTAGCCTCATCCATTTGCCCTCGCAAACAATACCCATCAATCAGTGTACTGTAATTAACAACATTCGGCACACAACCTACCTTTTCCATTTGCTTGAGAAATTCAAGCGCTTCATTGGCTTTCCCACTTTTAGAAAGACTGTTGATTATCACATTATACGTGTATACATTGGGCTGATGACCTCTCACCAGCATATCGTCATACAACATCATAACTTGATCCATTTTTCCCTCCCTACAAAGCCCATTCAATAAGGTAGTAAAGGTTACAATACTAGGTTCCAACCCCAGCTTAAGGATTTTGCTCAAAACAGACAACCCAAAATCAACGCGATGTAAATGGCAGAAGCAGTTAATCAATATACTTAAACTATGTATATCCTGTTCGATTCCTAGAAACTCTATTTCTTTGGACAAATAAATCACGGCCTCATACTGTCCCATTCTAACAATTGATGAAAACAATTTACTAAATTCGACTATACAAGGAAGAGGTTTCCTAAGAAGCATGAGCCTGAAGGATGCTAAAGCATCATCCTTGTCTTTAAACCATACCTTGTTATGCCCGTTGCCGCTGCTGAAAGAAGAAAAAAAGAAGCCCATGATACCTATTTGCTGTTGAAGACGAAATTTAATAAGAGCCCGAAAAATCACCATCGCCGCCATTATCGTCTTTCTTCACTGCCCCCTTTTTTTCCCCTTCTTTCTTTCCTTTAAAATGAAGAGAGAGAGGGGTGAGTTTGCAAAAAAGATCTGAACTTTGAAGGGACACCCGGCCGCACGTGAGAGAGAGACTAGTCTCAGGCTCTCAGCTCTAATTGCTGCTCAAGGGAGCTCTAGTAAAATTTTAATCAATTAAAACAAAGTATTAAGCAGGTCGAGCATTATTTTCTAAACAATAAATAAGGTGGAAAACCTTGAGTTTTTGGAGTAGAGGTGAAGTAAATTTAAAATAAAAAATTAATTAATTAATAATAGGGCTATGGAACAAGGAATAATATATACAAGAGACCAAATTATGCAGCACTTTTAAAAAAAAAATAACGAGAACCGCTAATATATGATAGGCAACTCACAAGGGATGCGCAAACCACCCCCAACTACCAACCAACCAAAAAAAAAATCAAAAAAATAAATAGTCTTTAAAAAATAGAGAGAAAAACATGTGAAGTGACATTATAAAATCCTATCGTCTAGAAAAATCAAACCGAAACATGACATTAACACAACAAAACCAAATCAAACAATAAATTCCTTTTTAAACCGAGAGGAACAAAGCTTGAACTGGAATGGATGATCCAAAACCAATATGAATAGAAGAAAATCATAGCAATCAAAACAATAAGCTGGAAGAGAAAACAAAAACAAAGCAATAAAAAAAATACTTGAACACGAGGAAATCAAAGGAAACACAATTCAAATTCCAACTAAACACACCACCAACCAATCCCAACCCAACCAAACTAATTTTCCAGCACATCGAAATAACAAAACTCAAGTAATTTCAATCCAATTAAACCACAAAACAATAGCAAATAAACAAAACTCATAAATTGAACATAAAGCATCCTACCTTCAATGCACTGCACTGACCAAACCAACCAAGTCAGGCGAGAAAACTAGCACATGCTGGCATCACACCGAACCGACAACAAGCCAAAACCTCCCGTCCCATGCTTCACTGCTCGAATTGGTCTCAACAAAACATTAATTCCGTGTTTTTACTTGCGGTTGAAGCAAAACGCGGAGCCAATGTAAATATTACCAAACACTTTAACTGATTTTTGCGGTGGGTCCCACCACTTTAAAATGAATTCTGCCGCATATGCAAAAACATCTCTGCGTCTCACATGAAGACGTGACAAAACGCAGCTGCATTGTCTCTCACTTTTCTCAAAACACTCCGGTTCACTGATAGTCTCCCTTTCTCATTACAGGCCTATAACTCCTCTCTCTCAAAACACTCTCGCCTGCCTCTTGGAATTTATAAGTACAAGCTCTTGGAAGATGAAGGGGATAAACTTGTGCTGACACCTGTAATTTTTTTTTTAAAAAAAAATCTCTAAGGGTGAGAGAGAAATCCAATGAAGGTGAGTCTATACCTAGAAAATATTTTAAAAAATTGATGGGAATGAATCCCTATCAACATGTATATATATATATATTGAAACATTTTGTCAACATGTATATATATATTGAAACATTTTGTTGATATAAAATTCCAAGAGGTTGAGTCGTCTTGCACGGTTAAGTGGTCGTGAGGAAGTTTTCAATCGCGCATATTCATCACTACGTAACGTGATAGAACGTTCATTTGATGTATGAAAACAGAGGTGGCATATTTTGCAAAACATGCCTGCCTATCCATATAAAACACAGGTGAAGATTGTGGTTTCATCAATGACATTGCATAACTACATTAGAAGAAGATCACAAGATGATATTACTTTTGTCGAATATGATCGCAATCCTAATTTTGTTCCTGAAGATATTTTACCAGATGTTGTTCCTTGATCAAATAGTCAGGGGTCACAAACACGTTCAAGTATGAATTTGGTTCTTGATGGAATTGCAAGTAGTTTAATGAGAGAATAATTAGTTGCAAGTGTTTAATTTACGTCAATTATTGAAACATTTTGTTACTATATTTATTAATAAACATAAAATATTATTCCAACAAAATATTTATATAAATGTATGTGTGTGTATGTCTATATATGTGTATTTTTAATTAATTTAACAAGTTGACAGTAATTTGAAAAACATGGTAACCAAACACACAAAACTGTTTTTCATTAAACTCAACATCAACCACAGTTTTAACTAAACACAAATTTCAGTTCTGAACCGCAGCTAAAAACGCTTTTTAAAAACCAACTTTTTATCAATTTCAACCACAACAGCAACAGCAAAATGCGATAAACCTCCTGTCCCTCATTGCCCGAAGAAACCAGCTCTCACGCAATTTCAAAATATGATGAAAAAACAAAAATGCTTCCAGCCAACAACAAACAACCCCAGGATTATTAAGGGTAAACCCGTCTGTGCACTGTTGAAGTACAAAGTCAATCACCCTTGAAGCTGCAATGCACCATACGGTAAACTAAGTCACATTTTTTTTTAGTTAATTTTGGCTTGGGAGTGTGAAACAAACTTTTAAAGTGTTTTATTTTTTATATAGTTTTGAGGTGCTAATATACAAAATATATTTTAATATATTTTTAACTAAATAATATTTTAAAACATAATCATTATCGCAAATACAGAAAATACTATCAAACAGAGATGTCAATTGGCTCGCCAATCCCAACAGAATCAACCTGTAAAAACATAGGATTTTATTTCATGTTTAGAGTAGATAACCATTTCTCTTACATGACTGTTATCATTTGTCTTTAGATTTTATTGCACGTCTTGCCAGATTAAATTTAACTTTTACCTTTAAGATGAATAAGATTATAAGATTATACAAATTTAACTATAGTTTTTAAATTAAATTATAATTAAATTCAATTACAATGTTTAAATCAAATTTAATCGATGAGCATGTTGAATTTGGAAGAGAGAATTCAACTCATTGTGTTTTTTTTTTTATATTAAAAGATGAGTAGATCAATATTTTGGCGAATTTAGAACCCATCCGGTCCTAAATATGCATTAGCTTCCCTTTATTTTATATCTAATTTCTAAAAAAAAAACAAATATTTGAAAACGTAGATAATCCCGTAATCCTACCCATAAATTGAAGGCAATGCAGATAAGTGCTGGCTGATCTGGTTGGCACCGGTTTTTCTGGTTCTTCTACCTTTCGTATTGCCAGCAAGCAAAAACATGGACAGTAGACATCCCTGTTCAGGTAGTTCTTATGATACTAAACAGCACCATTAATAGCTAAAACCTGCTACTGTCTGAGAAAATAGGTAAATGTTCTTTTTATGCAGGGATTAATCACTTGGACAGCCACTTGCTACTTTGTTTTCAGGCCATCTCTGGTCAGGTAATTCATACAACTTCTCCAGGCAAGTCTGCTCAGGGACCATTTCAACTAGAATTGAGAAAACCAACTCAAGAATGAAGGGAAACTGTTATGCAACGATATATGAGATGGGCAGTTTCAGAGCACAAATGTTTTCTTATCCTCTTTTAGAGAGAAGACATATTGATTAATTTGATTCATTGATTCTTCGAAAAAGCATACACTGGTGTTCATATCTGAAGGATAATAGAAGACATGGAAAAAGTAGAGAGGAAAAATACAAGAGGCAAGGGTTGCTTGCATCTAAGCTTAACTATATATTTAAGTTCAGTAGTCTTCCATGTATTTCTACATGGTTAGTCAGAAAGCTGAATTTCTGATGAAGATCCTTGCGGGTCTAGCCAACAAAAACAACATCCACAACGTCTGGAAACTTCTCCTTGATTGCTGCTTTGATTCCTGAACCAATAGACTCAGGTCCCGTGTACTCAACACGGCATTCTCCATTTTCAACAGATAGCACTTCCACGCTTCCTCCAAAGTTTTTAATAGCTGGTCTCAGTATATCCAAGTGATCATTTACTGCCTACGTTTCCACAACAGGCAGAATTAAATTACTATTACAATAATCAAACAAATTCAACAAAAGATAAAGAAAGAGAGGGCATTGCAAGATGGGACTAACCTCAACCGTTGTCTCCTTTGGTTCTTCGAGAGATAATTGGCGAATATCTTGAATAGCATCTCCAAATTTTTCCTTAAGAACTCTTTCGATTCCCATTTTCATGGTGGTTTCTGAGCTAGCACAGTTCCCACATGCTCCTGTTATTTGTTGAAATTGGGTGAGCAAACCCATCATGTGCGCGCGCGCTGGCGCGCACGTGTAAAAGACAAGAAAATTCGGATTCGAGTGAAGAAGAAATGACCTTGGAGTTTGAGAGTGATAACACCATCTTCAACAGACACGACATCGACGTTTCCACCATCAGAAATCAAGTAAGGCCGAACCTCCTCTAGAACAAGGTCTACGTTTTGAGGGTTGAGCTCGAATTGCTGGGCCGAGTGGAGTCCTGAAGATGATGAACCAGTGGGCGCCATCGCTTTTATGGCAGTTTTTTGGAAGATCCTTCTACCGATTCCAACAAGAGGTATGCGTTGTTTAAAGATTGAGGATTGGTGTGGGCATGGACACGAAATGACTGGTGGGATTTTCGGAGAAGAAGGTAGGATTTTGAGCAGTGCCGTTGACGCCGAAGATGCCATTATTTTTGTGTTTTTTTCAGGCGAGGGGATTGAATTGATCGTGTTGGGAGCTCCTAACCGGCCTGTCTGCCTTGCTTTGCTCCGGCCACGATTAGGTATTTGGCTAGCGTTCGTTTGGGTATTGATTGGTTACTATTCTGAGAAAACGAAGATAAAAAAAGACTGGATAGAAGATAAATTTATTGTGATATAAATGCATTATATAAAATATATATAAATACTTTTAAAATATATTATTGTAAAATTTATATATTTTAAAAAAATAATTTAATATTATTTTTAAAATTTAAATTTATATTAATCATTAATATTATAATAGACGTTATTATAAAACCTGATTGTTCTAGCATATTGCGCGAGTAATAAATTAGTTTCAAGCTAAGATGTTTTTGATTGCATTTTGATTTTTTTTAAATATAAATATTTTTTTATTTTTTAAATATTTTAAAATCATTTTCATATCATAATATCAAATTTTATTTTTTTAATATATTTTGAAATAAAAATTATTTTCAAAACAATCTAAAACATATTATCAAACATATTAAAATTGCACATTTGCTATCCAACACAACAAAAGAGCACAGCGCAATCCTGCATTGTTTTAAAAATATATTTTTTTTAAATAAAAGTTATTTATTATTATTTATTATATTTCAAATTATTTTAATGGTTTAATATTAAAATTAATTTTTTAAAAATAAAAAATATAATTTTAATATAAATGAAAATATTATTAAATAAAAAATAATTTCAAAAATACTCCAACTCCCAGTAAACCCCAAAACAACAAAAACCTCGGCCCAAAGGGTTCTCCTATCTTCAGTACACAAAAGGAAAAAGAAAAAATGGTAGGCTTAGATTCGAATCCCCAACCCCAACAAAACCCTCAACAGCAAAACCAGACCAGCACAATGTTCTTCAACAAGGGCGAGGTAGTAGAAGTAAGCAGTGAAGAGGAAGGTTTCAGGGGTGCATGGTATTTAGCTACCATTTTAGAATTCCCAACAGCACCACAATCAACAATAAAATCAGCTTCAAAGAAGAAAAGGAAAGCGATTGTTCAGTACAAAAATCTGGTTACTGAATATGGGACTGCTCCTTTGGTTGAACAAGTCGACCCTCAACTCATTAGGCCTTTGCCTCCTCAAGATTCGCAGAAAAATGGTGGGTTTTTTCAAGAAAACGAAGCCGTTGATGCACGTCTTAGAGATGGCTGGTGGTCTGGTGTTGTAAAGAAGGTTCTTGATAGGGGGGCAAGATATATAGTTTATTTTGATAACCCTCCTGATGTTCTTTATTTTGATGCCAAAGATTTAAGGATTCACTTGGATTGGGTTGATGGCAACTGGGTCCGACCCGGAATGAAGCAGGTATTTTTCTTGAAACTGGAGCTTTTGATGTTCACTTTTTTCTTCTATTTTTGGTGTTTGATTGATTGTGTATTGATATTGTTTAGATGTTTATGAAATTGAATTACATGTTCTGTTAAAAGTCTTAGATCTATCTTTTTTTAACCAAATCAAAAAGGATGGATTAAAAATAGGGGGAAAAAAACAAACACACAGACCACTAGCTAAAGCTAGCAGCTAGCTTAGCTGGGAAAGACCCAACAAGCTAAAACTAAGCCCTAACGGGCTGAAAGGCCTAAAAGGCTTATAAGGCAGCAGCCTGCCCAAACCCAAAACCAAAGAAAACCTTGCCCGAAGGCTGCCATGGCCGATGCCTACACGGACCCAGCAGGCCCAAACCCATAGAACCTTAGTGTATGTCCCACTGTCTTCTTATGCTCTCCGGCAACAAACACACTTCATTAAGATTTGTCAATCTGTCCCTCACCGAACCACAAATATTCTCCCATAACTTCTGAACACTCCCATGATGGTGATGATGCAGTCTCCGGTTTCTTTCACTCCATAGGTGATAAACTGTGGCTGCCAGGGCCATCCCCAAGACATGAGAATGATGCTGACTACGAGAAGCATACCCATCACACGTCCATTCCCAAGCTTGCAGCCAAGGAACCGTGGGCCATGTGACTTGGAGCTTTAAAGAAATCATGCGCCAAATTGCATTTGAGAGGGTGCAGTTGAAAAACAAGTGATTGTGATCTTCTTCATGGACACCACACAACACGCATGGAACCTAAGGAAGCAACTGGTTGTGAAGCCTATCCTGAGTCCGCAGCCTACCCTTTAGGGCAAGCCATAAAATAAAGGAGTGGCGAGGGATATGCCAACTGTGCCATAGCAATTTGCTCCCTTTGTCATGCGTCCTAGCAATTCTCGTCTCTTCCCAAACTGATTGGATAGTGCACTTACCTGAGGCACTTGGCTCCCAACAAGCATTATCCATGATCGAGCTATCAGGAAGGAAATTGATAGTGTCCCACAGAGATTGAATTCCACTTGGAACTGTGGGAAAGTGCCACTCATTCCCTTCAATGATATCAGAAAACCCTAGCATTGCAAGGCAACCCCAATTCAGCCAATCTCCTCATAGAGAACAAATCACAAAGCCTAACCCCTCCGGCAACCATTAATCATGCCACAAGTAAGTGTTCAAACCATTACCAATAGTTGAGGTAATCTTGCCCGTCACCATGCCCCTAGCTTGGAGAACATTACGCCATGTCCAAGAGGGTTTCGCTGGCATAGGAACAAACCAGATCGAACGCCCCTTTAGCAGGTAGGTTTGGACCCATCTAACCCAACTGTAATCAGGAATTGAGAGAATATGCCAAATGTGCTTGACCGCAGCAGACTTTGTTCCAATCACCCGACTTTTAATGCCCAACCCCTTCATTCATTGGGCAATGGACATCAACCCAAGCCACTTTGGCATCTCCACGGGATAAAGATGGACCTCCCATAAAAATTCCTTAGAATTTTCTCTATTAACTCGGATGACACTAGTCGGCGGAACAAACTTCGTAGCCCAGTAAACCTGAATAGAGAAAAGCACCGCTTTAATTAACTGTAAGCGGCCTGCATAAGATAAAGTTGAAGAGGTCAATAATTTAATATGACTCGTGATTCGCTCCACCAAGGGCATGCAATTCGTTTTAGATAGCCGAGAAGTAATTAAAGGAAGTCCAAAGTAACTGGGAGCGATTGACGATGAATCCCCATCAAGGCACCGATAGCATCGACCTCATGATCGTCAATACCGCTGTGAATAATCTGCTCTTCCCATAGTTTATGGACGACCCAAGTACTCATAAACCTATCCATGACCTCCTTCATAATGCTTGTCGACGACCTATCCCCATGGCGAGAAAACCATTAAATCATCCGCGAAGCACAGGTGAGTGATCACGGCTTTACTGCACTTCCAATGATACTTGAAAGGATGAGCAATTTTTGCAGCTTGCATGATACCCGACAAACCTTCCATTGTCAAGATGAACAAGTAAAGCGACAAAGGGTCTCCCTGACGAAGCCCCCCAGTGGCCTTAAAATATCCAAAAAGGTTCCCATTCATCCCAATAGAGAAGGTCGAAGAAGTGATACATTCCCTAATCCATCCTATCATGTTCTCTGGAATTTTTGAAGCTCGCATAGCAGCAATGATAAAATCCCACCTACCAGTATCAAAGGCCTTTCGGAGATCAATCTTAATAGCACAGCGTTGCGGCCCCAAGTGAAGATGATAATTATGCAGTAATTCTTGGGACAAGTGCACTGCATCTGAAATGCTCTGCCGACTAGAAACGCCGATCCGCTCTGGACCGATCACTTCCCCCAAGCAACTTTGCAACCTGGCCACCAACACCTTGGATATGCATTTGTAAAGCACATTACAGCAGGAGATTGGACGATAATCCTCCAAGCAATTAGGGTTTTCCTTTTTTGGGATAAGCGCAATACGGGTTGCATTAACACAACGGGAAGCCGAGTGGTGCTAAAGAAATGTCTTACACCGCTATGAAGTCGGGCCCAATGATGCTCCAAGCCTTCTTGAAAAATAAACTCGTGAACCCATCCGGGCCTGGAGCTTTATCATCCGGAATAGAAAAAAGGGCTGTACGAATTTCCTGGTCCGTAATTGGGACCTGCAAAGTAGTTTGAGAATCCTCCGAAATGGAACGGCTAAAAAGACTCCCCATGTCCCCTTCATATCGCTCACTTGGAAGTCGCAACAACTTCTTGAAATGACTGACCGCTAGATCCCCCATCTCTTGATTACCAGTGTGAACTAACCCTAAATCATCCACCAACCTGCCAATAGAATTCCTTGCATTACGATGAATCAAAGAGCGATGAAAGAACTTTGTGTTGCGATCCCCCAACGCTAACCACTGCACTCGAGAACGCCGCTTATAGAAGGCCTCCTCCTCCGGCATAAACTAAAGTAAGCCACGACTTCTGTCGCTTTCTTTATCTCTCAACCTGCCATTACCGGATCAATATCAAGTTGGACTCGGGTCTTGCTCCAGTGACTTGAGCTTTGAAGACTTTATACTGAAATATGGCTAGTACATTTTCTATGTTTGCCTCGGAGATGCTTGCTTCAATTTAAGAAGCTTGGAAGTGAACTGGAACATTGCATTTCTGTAATGGGCTGATCCCAAACCCGATGCACAATCTGCATGAAATCTTCATGCTCGGCCCATTGATTCATAAATTTAAAGGTGAATTGAAGCGGGCCTTGAAGCCTCCACCAAATTCACCACAATTGCACTATGATCCGAAGCTCTGACGGGAAGGAATTTTGCCCGAGCAGAAGGCCATTTGACAAAGAGAGGAAGATTTCCAAAGACCCAGTCAAGCTTCCTCATGATGGTTCCCTCACCTTCCCGCCCATTATGCCAACTCAAGTGCAACCCAAGTATAAGGGACCTGATTAAGGAAGAAGAGCCGATGCGATCAGGAAAGTCTTCATGATGCCTCTACCAGTCACTAGCACCTCCACTTCTATCTCGAAGGACGAAGAATTGCATTAAAGTCCCCATGAGAACCCAAGGCTTCAACTTGTTGGCCTCACTTGACTCCTGGATATAACGCCACAAACTCAACCTCTCCCCATAATTGTTAAAGCCATAGACAAAGGTGAGCACTTGTGCCGTGAGATGATGAGGAGCACAAATTTCACAAGAAATCCATTGAGTCGTTGAATCAAGACTCCTAAGCTCTGAGCTTTGAGCATTCCAACCCACTATAATTCGACCATTAGGATGGTCGCAATATTGGTTAAACCCTCCCATCCATTAGGAAGAATTCTAGGCAAAACCCCGCCAAATTATTAACGGAAATTCGGCTTCTAACAACCCAAAAATCTCAATTTTATTTTGATTAATCCAAGAGTGTACCGCAAGATGCTTTTTAGGACTATTACCCCCTCACATTCCAACTACCTACAACTACCATAAAAAATTGGAGATTAGACTGATCAGGTGATGACCATCCTTTTCTTCTTCCCCTTGCGTTTCTTCCCTTTGGCCAATGGAGACCCAGCTTTGTCCCCTGTCAATCCCTCATTGGTGCTACTCGCTAGCGACTTCAAGCTCCCCATTCACATTGTCCGTTGTCGCACTCGAAGGAGTCTATTTTCCCTCCACACACCTGCACCATCTTGCCCTTATCCACTCGAGCTCATTGATTCACATGGAAGAAGTTTTTTGATTTTCCCCAGCAGTGAGCATCTGGTTCGGGTTCCTTGAGACTCTCGACCTCTTCACCACCATTTCCACCCGAGGAATCGCTGGAGCTTTGGACCCCAGCGTGTTTATTTGCTCGATGTTGACTTCGGTTGGAGTGACTTCCCTGTTCCTTTTCCATTTCTTTGTCGTTGTCGGCGTCCTTTGCTTCCTTTGCTTTTGTCTCCGCCACCTTGCAAGAGTGCCCAAAAACCTTGCAGCTTGGGCATCGAGTGGGCTTCCACTCATAGGTAACTCGGCGAGTGATAGGGGTCACCGTAAGAGGTCGTCTACACAGAAGCGATGCACTGGCGCCTCGATGCGTCCAACTCAACACACACTCGGGCATACTCCATACGATGACCCTGGAGAGTAGCTTCATCACGAGCAATAGGCGGCCCCACCATGCTAGTTGTCGGACTCAACCCTTGCCTGTTCCATAGGGGAACGGCAACCAGTGCAACCTTGCCCACACAAGTAGGGTTCTAATTTTATTTTTGTCAAATTGGAAGCCTGGCTGCCATTTTTGCAGCAGAATAGGCTTCCCACCAAACAACCAAGGACCTCGGGCCAATACCTCACCCATTGACTCCTCCGACGTAAACCTAAACACCATAAAGCCATTGTCCAAAACAATGACCTTCTCAAGACCATGAGCCTTCCAAACCACGTTAGCGATGGAGAGGATCGCATGATATGGCATCTTATAGTCGACAAAGAAGCCTATCATGTTGCGCTTCCATGTGTTCACATCTGCGAGCACCATGTCCTTTGGAATCGTAAGAACGCTTCTCGCGAGTTTGTGGTTGAGTTGCTCTAAAGAGCATCGGTTGTCTAAGTGGGAGACACGAACTTTTTCAGCTCAAGAAACAGTCGGGGTTTCTAGTCCGCCACCATAGTAAAGTAACAAGAGAAGAGAAGGCCTTGTCTCTACACGATGCGACCGGACAAAAGGAGGGGTGTGGGTTTTGAGTGTATTCTGTTGGGTTATTGATTCAGACATACCAGGTTGTGGTATTTGTTAGGTAGGAAGTGGGGTGGGAAGGGAGGGATTCGAGATAGGAGGGTTTTTTATTGGAAAAGTAGTTATAGTGGGGACAGATCTTTGAAAAAACTTGTTTCTAGCTATGGTGGCGACAAAATGATGATTAACGACTGCGATCTGTAGGTGAAGGGTTGGGTTTTTTGGTGGCTATTGGTTGCTAGTGTTTTTTGGGAGCATCTCTCTTTTACTTCTCTCTCTACATTCCTCCTCACCACGTAATCGCTAGCCTCTCTTAGATCTATCTAATTGTGGGTATTTTCGAAATCTTACTAGAAATTGAATGGCTCAATTGCATGTTGTGTCTCGGAAATTTTGACGCTGATATTTTTTCTGTGGCCCTGCATGCACGAGTCGAAGGAGCACTTTGAGTCGCTTATTTTAGCTGATATTTCTTTCCCTGCGCTTCTGCTTAGCTTAATCATTTCCTTATATTTTGGTAATTTAACAAACAATATCCCACTACTCGAATGCCTATAGTGTATGACAGCTTGAGTTATGTTAAGTTCTGGAACCTACTCGATACTTTCTTAGTGTCCCGGCTCTGTCTAACCTGAATACGGTTATTGAATTTCAACTTTCGTTATCTGTCAATGCCCCAGCTTTGGATTTTCATTCATCCTGTATTAATTTGTGAATTCATCATCCATGTTTCTTTTCTTTGGGCTTCCACAATCGCTAAAATCAATAGATTCATTTTGTTCTTTCCACACACACACACACACATGTGCATTCTCTTTGTTTGACATGTTTATCATATCATTGATTTTGTTTCTCAATTTGATTTTTAAAGCAAGCAACAGGGTCGGTTTTTAGCTCAGGAACTGAAGTAGAAGTGAGTCTTGAAAAAGATAATGTACGTGATATTTGGTCCCCTGCAGTTGTCATCAAAGAATTTAAGGATAAAACTTTCCTGGTAAAGTGTCAAAGCTCATGGAATAGTGATGAGGCTGGAACAATGCAAACAATTGTAGATTCCCTTCACATTCGGCCCACTCCTCCTCATGCAGACAGAAATTATGAGTTGCTGGAAAAAGTAGATGCACACTATGGAATTGGTTGGAGATCTGGAGTAATTACAAAACTTCTTGCTGGGAGGAGATACAATGTCTTTTTTAAGCAGGCAAATGAGAACAGAGAACTTAATCAATCGAAGATAAGGCCTCATCTGGAATGGGTTGATGGAAAATGGAATAGTAAAAAGGTATAATATTCATTGGGTCATTTTGTAAGTTTGTGTTCTGCTTAGTAGCAATTGGTTGCTATTAAATATGGTGTTGGTTACACATCCACATCTGTTTCTATGGGTGGAAATATTCATTCCTGACAGTGTGAGCTATCAGGTTTAGCTTTTCCTCGTTGTGTCAATTAAGCTAAAGCACGCTCTTTATATAGGGTGGTTTTCATCTCTTGCTCTGTAGTGAAACATCAGGTGATCAACACAAGACATATACGGTCTTTATGGTCAATCAGTTTAAGATTAATTTGGTCCTTATGGGAGAAAAAAGAAGGGAAAACAATTAAAAATTGGGCTGTTGACCAAGGCGTAGGAAATGTGCTGGCATCGATCTGATTCACTTTTGTATTGTTTCATATGTCATCTTACAATGTATGGTTTTATCTGTCATGTGTGCCAGCTCACACAGACACATGTATACTACCAGCACTTATCTTATAAGCAACTTCACATTTTTTTGCATTTGCCCTAGGAAGTATTTAGAATGCATAACTAAGCGACTAATTTAGCATAGGGAATGCAAAAACATGTCTTACCTAACTTTTCTTGACATGTAAATGGGCAGTGGCTGAGGTGATCATTTGGGCCATGTGCTCTTATGGTGCATTAGTTTGATGCATTTATTTTCTAAAGTTTGACAGGATTGTTTGAAATGAAGTTAGGAAGCTAAAAACATGGCAGAGAATCCCGTCATCTTTTTGTAGCTCAACTTCCCTGTTTTTTGTTCAGGTAGTTAGAATTGTTTCTGATAGTCGAGGACAGTTTGGTAGCACCAACAATAATCAAAACCCTGATGTGGCAGAACTACTCAAAAGCTCAAGTGCTTCTGAAGATAAGACCAGAGAGAAAACAGTTTCCACTAGCGCAAGAAATCTGGCAGAGCAATCAACTCATTTGGGTGAAAAATCAGTGAAGAAGCCAAAGCTGACACTTTATAATGTCAATGGTGTGCGTTCAAACCCTTCCAGTATGCTAATTGAAAGAGATGCTATCGAGGCCCCATTATCAGTTTCAGCACCGCAGTCTAGGAAGATCCCAATTGAAATGTCAAATGAGATGCTTTGTGGTTTTACCTCTTCAAAAACAAGAGGTAAAAAAACAAGATGCATAGAAAAACTTGTTGATGCTCAGCCTTCTAACAAAACCGAGAATTCTTCCGCAGGAAATGCCACCGTGAGTTGAATTTCATCATTTGAATCCTTCATTGATTTTTACATTCTATACTTCTAATAGAAGCATTTTTTTTGGGATGATCTGCAAGCCCTTCCTGTGATCCAGTGAAATGTTCAGATATTGACATAAAATTTGTGCCAACCTTGATTGACATTTTGTGAGTATGGTGGGTCCATGAGACACTGCTATATTAAAAGTCTTATTTACAGTCTCTCAGCCACAAATTTGTCTTGTACTCTACAAAAGGGCTTTACAAGCAGCATTGCATGTGCAACATTTATGAGACTATCAGTAGCTCAATGTGCACTTGGAAGATCAAATAAATCTTCTTATTTGCTTTTTTCACTAGCAAAAATGAAATATTGTCCAACAGATTCAGCAATAATTAAGTCTGGTTGTTTTAAAATAAACTAAGTTTAGCTTTCTTGTTAGAATTGACGCTCACCTTTCTATGCTCACATTTGTTTGTTCTGTTAGTCTTTCTGAGAGAACCTTAGTCTACCATATTTTTTGCTATAGTTGTTTTTGCCTTCCTTTTGCTGAGTGGCGTTGTCCCTTACAGATGCAGAAGGCTAAGCAACAGAAAGTGCTTGAATTGGACTGCCAGAAAGTGGAAATTGTAACAAGGATAGGGAGAGTCACCAAATCGCCATTTAGAAGTCCAAATGCTTCAGCAGCAGGTATATATTTGCTTACATGTTAATGCCTGTTACATTGCTTATTTCTTTTATTCACAGGGTCTCATATATTGAGTGATTTTCAGTGAAGGATGGCGATGCAGTGGAAGTTGCTGTCCAAGGTATCAGCGAGATTGACTTTAAAACAAAAGAAATTGAAAACCCTCTCATCATGGGAATAAAAGCTACAAAGGGCATTTATCAGGATGACAAGGAAACACTGAAGCTTCTGAGGGATCAGAAGAAGAGTTTGAATGATTCAGCAAAAGACAGGAACTTGGTAAGCAAGAAATTTCTTTTTCTGTTGTGGTGGGGTTTGGGGGCGGTGGGCTGCACTTAAAATCTTAGGAAAACTGCCAAAATAATTTGACAGGTATGAGAACATCTAATCATGAGAAAGAGATGTTAGAGTGGTGATAGGATAAAACAGCTAATATTTTGGACTTTATGATATCGATTCATCTGCAGTAATGCTTGTGATTAATGGGAATTTAGTTTTGAAGTTTCCATGAAATTACTGTTTCAGGCATTAACATTAGCTGGTCCTTTAAAGGTGTTGCCATATTTTGGAATGTTATACTAGGTTGCAGGTTCTCTCCTTGTAATGGTAACTTGGTTGGTACTTCAACATGCTGGATAGAAGTGATTCTGTTATTGGATTGAAAAGAATGATACTCTTCAGTGTAGTTTGTTTTAAGTGGCTGGACAAGTGATTGGTGTTCCTATTTTGGCATCTTACCATTGACCTAAGTTTTGAAGAAATCACAGTGCACAGCCATTTCATTGGTGTTGGTCATGAAAGTTGTTTTCAATTTTCAGGGGAAAAAGTGGCCATGAGTACATGTGGTTTTTCATTTCATTGCAATTAAATGTGCAAAGGTGAGGAACATAAAATAGTGTTTGAGGACTCCCAACATACTAGTGTATAAAATATTGCCTGACTTGCTTTCTCTGATTCTTTAACCAAACCTGGGGAAGAAGGCATATAAAGATTTATGTTCCCTCGTGTTCTTATTCCTTGACCAGATGGTACCGGCTTTTATGTTTGTTCTTTTTGGTGCAGGAACATTTAGGAAGCAGTCAAAGAAGAAAGAGGGGAAGACCATGCAAATTAATTTTAAACTCAAAGGCTTTGGGAGCTAGTATGTAAAAACCACAACTTCTGGCTGGTCATTTTGTAATACGTTTTTAAGGATACAGAGATATGCCATATAACATGCAGGTCAGGAGGACCTTGGCTCTGGGGACATTGCTGATGAAGTTGTTCAAGATCTTACAATTAATGAAGTTGAGTGGCTGACACAGGCAAGGATGGAACCTAAAGGTATGGAGGGCTTCAATCCTTAGTTATTCTATGCCTTCCTGCAAGGAACACGTGTTGTGGAAGTTTAAGCTAAGAAAAAGGAGGTTTCGGATATATCCACCAACACCCAGAATGCAATGAGCTATATAATGAGGACACCACCGGGAAAGAAAGAGAAGCTGCCAAATGAAATGGAAGTATTAATAACCTCCATTACTTTCCACTATGATGACATAGATATTGATTTAGGAGTTGCCACCTAGTCATCCTGCAACATTAAATTTTCTAATTGCATGGCATTCTTAACTTCTGTCTGTTTTGTCATAGATGTCTTTGAAGGATTAAATTCTCTTGTTGATTTTTAAATGGCCACAACAACAAATCCAGTTCTCAGTTTCTGATTCTCCATTTCTTTTTCCATGTTCTTCAACTGAATAATAGCATTGGTTCCTGAAATCTTTCCTAGGAAAAGGGACACTGGAGTATTGGTTCTCTTGTTTGATACAACCTCTTGTCTAGAAAAATGAAGTGACTGTATACAAGCAAATCATGGGATACTGGTTGGTTCATCACGATGGAGATATTTCTCCAGAAAGTTGATAGCATGAGAAGATAATTTTCCTTTTCTCTCGGTCCTCCCCTCTCTCTCACACTTTACCATAAGAAAAACAGAAGCATGGAAAGCTACACATGTATTGAAATATATGTATCCATTACTAAAGCCTGTTTGGAATTATGCAGTTTCTCAAAATTCTTCTAGAGAGAAGAGCAGTGAAGTTTCCAAGACAGATTTTATGTCAAGGGAGGGTGATGCAGCTGCTGCTGCAGCAGCATCGAAGAATGTGGCTGATTATGATCAACCTCTATCTACATGGATTGGGGGAGTGCACGCTTCAACAAGTCTTGGAGAACCAAGTAAGTCAAAACATTTAAATGGTTTCTCTTTTGAATTTTGCTTATTATATAATTCCTGTTCAGGATCATCTACTGGTAGGGCTGCAAGTGGAGAGAGGGATGCTGGAGAAAGACAAGCTGTGGCAGTGGAATCTTGTGCAATCGATGCCAAAGGCAATGACACCCTGGTGGAAAATCAGTCTGTACCTTTTGCAAAGAGGTCTTCAGTTTGGAACACGATTGAATCTATGGAAGTATTCCGAGCAATCCCGCAAAAAGTGCATTTTCATCCTTTGACTGAATGTAAAGAAGAGTATCGGGAAGGGTCAGCCATTGGTATTATGGTGACATTTGCTAGTTTGTTTGATAAGATATCCTCGCTTCAGTTTGATGACTGTAGAAGCATATTAGAGAGCACATTGGAAAGTCTTCTTGATTTGGAGAAGCATGGATTTGATATCACTGTGCCACGTGGTAGGTTGAATGAATTGCTTTCAATTAAAGATGGGCAAGGGGAGGTACTAGATGAATCCAAAGATACTGAAGGGAAATTAGTAGTGCATACTGATGAGAAAAGAAAGCTGGAAGAAAAGATGAAAGATATTGAAAAGAAGATTACTGAGCTACAGGAAGACCTTGCTTTGACCAAGGCAAAGATGGAGGTTAAGAATCTTGATACTCCCAAGTTGCAATCCCATGCTGATGCCATAAATGAACGGATTAAAAATGCTCGGGATCATTTCAGAAAAGTAGCCTCTGCCCCATGGAAATCCCCCTGATCCACTGTAAGCTCAATGGGTTTTCTTGCCTGCTGCACCTGGGTTAAGTGGAGCATAGCGACTGAAAGTCGTTTTACGTTAATGCTTCAACGTAGTGATCATGCAAGTTTAGCTAGCTAATTTCATCTGTGTATTTATTACCTAACGATGAATCTTTTGGGTGCTAAGTGAATGGGAATAGAGTTCGTCTCGAAACGGATGAAAGCTTTAATTTGGTTGGATTTTATCACCATTCAGGGTGATAGGGTCATCTGGATGTTCAGAACATAAGATGTACATCCATGTGTAGGCCACTCCATCTACAGTCAACAGTTGGAGCGTAGGTTTTGAATTGATGCCGGTGCGGTGACGTGATCACGCCGGGGTGCTGCCCATGGTTTTTAATGATGATTTTGGTGGTGGATTTGCGAGTTTGAATAGCAGCTTTGCATATTTTTTTACCGAACTGCAATGATGCATGTTTTTCTAAGAGGTTTGTCAGATATATACCATAATCACCATTTGTTTACCACAACATTACACATACTTAAAAGCCCACAAACACGAAAAGTTTAAATCGCATCTCTATGACTACAATATTCTCCACCCAAATATGCAATCCTTGCAAATTTCAGGAATGATTAACTTTTCATTACCTTGCTTTGATTTAGAAAGTTTGTAGCGTACTTTGTTCTATTGAATATTTTTCTGATTTGATTTTGTTCTCTTAATCCAAAGGAAGAAAATGATTATCATTGAAGGAGGAAAGCCGGGTCAACTCTCATGGCATGCCTTCTTAGTTCCTAGTATAAAAAAAAAAAGCTGCGATTTAACATGTTTTTTTTAACTATTTTCTAGTTGTTTTAAGATATTTTGATATATAACAAAATTATAAGAATATTTTTTTAACATTTTTAATTTGCAAAAATTAACTACACTGTTACCACACAGCCATCAAGTTGTTAACATTCACATGGTGTCCCGCTGTTTACGGGGTGACAACTCTTCAATCGTATGGAGCCTGTAATCTCTGCACTCTTATCTAATGATACGAAACAGGTTGCCATGTAGCTTTGCGGGTGATGGTAATTATGATAATCCTAGGATTCAACGATAGGAGAGTGCTCGACTTGAAAAGGTACTGTTGAGATAGATATTCACTGATGCTGTGGTCCAAATTTGCTGCATGCCTGTTGAGGATGGATCCTCGACTGGAGCTGGATAAATAAAATAGCGTCGGTGGTGCAAGCATAGAATCCACTCCAAGGGACCGAATCACTTTTTGACCTAGGAGGGGTTACTTGCGCTCAATTGTTAACCCATATTTCAAAAGATCCTAGGTAGTTTATTTGTGTGTGTGTTTTTTTTAATCAAAGCACAATGTTCAGCAATTATGCAGTAAACAGTTGACACAAATTTAGACAAGTGTCTTCCCGAGTAAGTAAACATCATAGACTGCAACGATCCCGCATCCAAGAAATGTGGAAGCTTAAAATACAATAAAAATGACGATACAAAGTTACAAACTACTGATTGAATAAATGGTACAGACGATTACTATAAATAACGTCTGAAGAACCGCACTTTTCGTTTCTTGACAAGAAATACTGGTAAGGTCCAGCAACTCATGATTCATTCATTTTCTGTTCTTGTTCTCCTCCCTCTCCCTTTCCCGCTTCTTGTAGAGCTTTTCAAGAACCCGCTTGGCCTCACATTGTGGGAAGTTATCCAGGTCATAGTAATGTGATGCTATGTCCACCAACCTGAACACCAAAAAGTAGAAGTCAAGCATTTAGAGACACCATTAAAAAGACATCAATGGCGTATTCAATCCCAGCTTCAACGCTTATTCATAATAATAATAATAATAAAAACATTATTCTGTCCACTTGCTATTGACTGCAACCAGATTCTGATACTTGGTCCTTAAAGAAGTGATATAAACACAAACATGCACTAAGGGAAGGATAGACTAACCATTCACCACGGATGGTTAGCACGGTCCGAATATAATTCCTGCTGGTTAGGACATACTCATTGTAAATCACCCATTCTGGCTTCTGATCCAAACAATTTGATGGATGCAAGTGCACAGCCTGAGAAACAAATTAACATCACCAAACAAAATTGTTATGCGACATAAACATCTTGAACGAAAAGAAAATCAGAGCATCACTGCAGAAGTAACATGTTGAAAATACATGTATTACTTTCCACATACCTGGTTGTCTTTCACTGTCAAGTAGTGTCCAGATCGTTCCAGGTGAGCAACCTGCATAAAGTATCCAGCTAATATAGCTTTTCTTATGTTGATGTAGTAGTCGCGGTTGTTGAAGTCGGTGCTGCATAACCTGAGGTTAAACCTGGCCATGATACGGACAAGCTGTTGTCTTACATTGTCAGCAGCCTTCAGTGCCCTATGATTGATAAAATTTTCATAGCACCAAGATGGATCCTCATCTGCAATTCATTCACCAATAGCAAGAATCTGACATAAATTACAATTATCAGACAATCAAATTTTAGAAAAAATAGAAATAGAGTAAAAGTTCTTACTGTTTTGCTTAAATGCATGGTACACGTTCAACAGTGTGAGGTGATCCCCATCAATGTGCCCAAACCTAGCTTTCGCTTCATCGGCAGCTTTTTGAGCCTCCCTAGGGCGGACAAAGCAATTGGGTACTAAAGAAAGAATTTGGTTACCACAGAAGAGGCCCATGGTAGGTCAGCAGATGCATACAGGCGAGACGATACCATTTGCTTCATGAGATAATACTGAAAAACTGCAACTATCTGCATCAGCACTAACTTAGAATCTGATGGTGCATGCCATCCGGGGGCATGGGACCCATACACGACAGTTGCTGATGACAACCTAATTGGACTCATCAATTCTTTAACTGCATACATGCATACTTGCAAACACATGCAAGCAGTTAAACAATTAACACAGTGCACAGAAAACTGGCTGCACACATGACATACAAAGAGGGATGCATCTGATAATACTGCAACCCAATGGCATCTCTTCCCCTTAAATCATTTAGACCAGACTCAAGACCGCTACAAATTAAATAAACATGGTTACAAAAAATACCTGAAAGCATGGCCGAAATTGAAAGTATTTCATTTGAACAGTTGAATTCAGGACTCACAACGAGCATCTTTGACAGTTGAGGATCCAAGGGAAATTCACTCATGATCTCCCCAAGCTTTGTCATGTTCCCCTCATCATCCAGTGCTCCCAAATAATTCAAAACCTCTAATGCTCGCATCAATGTCTCAGGAGCAGGAGGATCCATGAAATCAAAGTGCACAAGATCATCAATCCCCAATTTCTTCAACGTTAGAACCGTATTTGCAAGGTTCGACCGCAATATTTCTGGAAAGGTCTGTGGCTGGAGATCCTGATTGAAACTCTTTTCTGTGTAGAGTCTAAAACATTTGCCTGGTTGAGTTCTCCCAGCACGTCCTGATCTCTGGTGAGCACTAGCCTTTGATATGGGGGAAACTAACAAAGATTCAACCCGCACTCGTGGGTTATAAACCTTTTGTTTAGAAAAACCAGGGTCAATAACATAGACAATACCATCTATAGTCAAAGAGGTTTCTGCAATGTTCGTTGACACCACAATCTTACGCCCAGCAGGGCCACCCTCCTGTAGTGGAGGTGGAGCAGGTTCGAATATTTTTTGCTGCATGGCTGGTGGAAGCGTAGAATATAAAGGCACTACTTTCACAGGCCCTACTTGGTCCCCTAAATTTCCAACTTCTTTTGTTATTTTTCGGCAAGCATCTTCTATCTCCTCCTCGCCAGTTAGGAAAACAAGTATGTCTCCTTGGGGTTCACACAAGTGTATCTGGACAACTGTCCGAATAGCTGCCTCTAGGTAATCTCTCTCAGGCTCCTGGGTATAGAAAATCTCGACCGGATGAAGTCTTCCAGGAACTTTCATTAGAGGTGCTTCACTAAAATAACCCTGAAATTTCTCAGCCTCTAGTGTTGCACTCATTACAACTAGCTTCAGGTCAGGCCTATTTTTCAGCACTTCTTTAATGAGGCCAAATAGCACATCTGTTGCTAGAGTTCTTTCATGAGCCTCATCAAGGATTATTACTTTGTACCTTTCCAAAAGCGGATCTGTCATTGCCTCTCTTAAAAGCATACCATCAGTCAGATACCTGCCAGAAAGGAGTGAGAAAAAAGAGCACAAGACTTAAATCCAAGAATCTTGGGGGAAAAGAAGTAACATAGAGGAGCTGAAGAACTCACTTCAAAACCGTTCTTGCACTGCTACAGTCTTCAAAACGGATGCTATAACCGACCTCTTCACCTATAGCAACGTCCATCTCCTCAGCAACACGCCTAGAAACAGACATTGCAGCAACCCTTCGAGGCTGGGTACACCCAATCATCATTTTCCGGCGTTTATCTGAAGATTCTAATTCAACAGCTTCCAAAACAAACTGAGGAATCTGTACCATCACAAATTTCTCTTTAGTTAAGCATTGCTTCATCTTTTTCGTCTAGTTTCATTAAGCATAGCATAATTCATATATGGGAAACCGAAAGGAAATGCGGTTTTTTTTTAATCTTTAAAGTGAAAATATATTAAACTGCAACACACACACACAATTCATTCCCCCAAAAAAAAAAAAAAAAAAAAACTTTCTCATTACTCCTACCATTCAAAATAAAATTCTATTTTTATTAGTCTACGATAACGTAGCTGGCTAGTTTTCTACTAAAGTATTTGCACGCAAAAAGGCTGGTTGTTTTTTTTAAAAAAAAAAGACAAATAAATGACAACACATACAGCACACAAGACTATAATTAACCAAATAATACGGTATTGAAAAGGGGAAAAAAAGAAGAGGGAATAAACCTGAGTAGTTTTACCGCTACCAGTCTCACCAACAAGGACGAGAACCTGATTTTTCTTCAAAACCTGTAAAAACTCCTCTTTTTGATGCCAAACAGGCAGGTTCTTCCTCTTCTGTAATATCTCGAAGTATCTCTGAGAGTAAGGCTTCCCGTTCCACCGATTTATCGAAGTGCTTCCTTCATTGTTATTGTTGCTCATCGCTCCGTTCGACTTCAACAACTTTGCAGAGACCGACGTCTCGTCCACCACGTCAAACAAACTCACCTTCCTCTTCCTCTCTGTACCCATAATCCAAACAAGCCCTAGCGATTATGGGATTGAATTATTACTGTGCAAAACCCTAAAATGTTAAAAAGAAAGAGAGGTGAGAGGAGGCTAGGGCGAGAGTGCAGTGGGTGTGATGGGAGATGGAAGGAGCTTTAGCGAGTTGGTCCCTTTCCTTGTTATATTTTATCAATTTAAAGGCCCGGTCTTTAACAAAATTAGAGTTGTTTCGCATCAAGTTTCAATCTATTTTTTTAAAATTAGTTTTTATTTTATTTTTTTAATATATTAATATCGAAAATATTTTTAAAAAAATAATTATTAATACACTCTAATTATAAATAGCTCAAACTAGGCATGCTTACCAATATTTTTTTTATCCATGCCATAACCTTTGAATAACCAAAAACAAAATAGAAACAGTGGTTTCTTTTTGCTCAAAGAATAGCTAATGATATTTTAATAGATTTTTTGTATTTATTTTTAAGAAAATAACCAAAAAAAAACATAGAGAGCAAGAGAAGATAAAATAAGTAATTTATTAAAAATGATAACAATTGGGTTCGATTTTCAAAGCTATTGGACGGTTGATAAAATCATTCAGAATCTTCCCAGACTTTTGTGAAAATCCAATATTTTTAATGTTTTATTTATTTATTTATGGAATAACATGTTGTGGGTTCAATTATGGTTGAATACCATGGATGACATTAAAAAACAACATGGAATATCAAAACCATGCCTAAAGATGAACATAGAAGATTCTTTATGATCCAGCATGAACAATTCACACTTCTTGTATTAATAATTTTCCATTTTGTTTTATCATTATTATTATCTATTAATAATGACATATTATAGATAATAGAAAGAAAGAGCATGGCAATCGTCCGTACTTAGTTGCTGGAGCTTGCCCTTTTTGTACCCTATCTAGTGCGTGCGTTCTTACAGAGCCCCAAGATTTTTTTTTTCTCAGAGTAAACCACAGTTTAGGTGTATTTTATAAGTATAATTGAATAAAATTATGAATGTTCTAGATTTTTATAAAAATATAAATTATGAATATCTTAGATTTTATAGAAATATATATTTTTATTTGAATTCAAGTTATATAGATCTCAATTTTGAATATCATTTCTGATTCTATAAAATACATCTGACTGATTCAGATCTCAAGATCTCAGCTTTGAATAAAATTCAATTGTTCTAAACTTTATAAAACTGTACACTAACGAACTTGACTATATGCAGATCTCAAGTCTTTTGAATAAAATTCTAATTGTTTGAGGCTAGTGCACGCCCTGACTTGAACTAGAAACCTGTTATGCAGATCTCAAGTTTTTTGGATAAAATTCTGATTGTCCTAGACTCTTATAAAAAATAAACGTTTTGACTCGAACTCGAGACCTGTCATGCATATCTCAAGCTTTTTAAATAAAATTCTGATTATCCCAGATTTTTATAAAAAATTAACGCTCTAAGTCGAAATCGAAAATTATTATTCAAATGTAAAGCCTTTTACCACGTCATATCTCTGGTGAACAAAGCCATGATTCGCTAAGGCTTGCGCTTCTGTAATAGACATCATGGCAATAATTCTCTTCAATTTTATCATCTGAAATCCGAATGAAAAAACAGCAACACTGGCAATGAATTTCTGGAAAGAAAATCTATTCATTAATCCCTGAATTAGAAACTGTACAAGCTGTAAGCTGTCCTTTTACAGATACCTGTCCAAGCTAGGTGTTCCCATATATATAACAATCGCGATAGTTAAATTGCTGAGACAGATATCATCAACAGCAGTTCACTAGGAGAAAAAAGATTCAGTTAACTCTACTTCTTCCGCGAACCTGAACCAGAAACCTGTCTTCCTGCCAAACTGTGTTTCACATAAAAAATATCAAAGAATGCATGAATGAGAGAGCACTTATTATCTAATGCGCAAATGATTAAGGAATAGGCTACACATATATCGCAAGGAATACATACTCGGAAGACCTGGAGCCTGATTCATCACTCTCATAGGCAACATTATTCTTGTAAAACTGAACTCCAATCAAAGCTTCACTAGTACCAACTGCTGACTCAGGAGACCCTTTTAAAGCCAAGCTTCCACTGTATCTGGAGCTAATTCCTACAGGCAAAGCTTCACACTGTGTCACTAATGTAAAGTTTAAATAGCAGTACCGCTATCACATTATGATCAGAGAGAACTCTGGAAGATAAGTCTAATGACCTAAAATTCCATGTAAAAACCACATGCTAGGTAACGTTTGGTAATAGGTTAGTAGACAACAAGAACAGCATGAAATAGGTTTAGAATAAATAGCTGGCTGAATTAACAGCTTCAGATAGGAGTGTCATGCGTTATAGAGAAACTCAATCCCCAGCATAAATGGAGGAAAGCTCGTGAGATGGTAGAGTGAAGTGCATATAGGATGGATAGATGCAAAATATAGGTTCAAATCCTATTAGCCCCTTGGACCAAGGACATGAGAAGATGATTTCGAAGCCCAACTAGCTCTATCAACATCAAAAAGGTGAATCTGACCTGGTGGACGCTAACTGATCAGAGGATACTACCTGACTGTTAAAAACAATAACAAAAGTAAACTTGAAGTGAAAACACTTCATGAACAAAAGAAATGTCCCTGACTGTCAGCTTGCACAGGCATTGGTACTAGCACCACCGAGAAAACTCAGCAACTAAAAGCCATGATTCGTCCATTCTAAGACAGACCTCTTACCAAGATTCAGAAATTAGACAAAATAAACTTCCCACAACCAGTTTTCCTTAGAGTAATGATATAGGACATAAAGCAATCGTTTAAGCCAATAAACATAGTCTCTAGCAATTGCAGTTGATAAGAGATCGATGATAAGAACACAAGATTCCATGTTCTACTCATGACAAATGGAAGAGAGAGCAACAAGGCCAACTTGCTAATCATTTTGATTCTCCACCAAGTAAGCCCCAAAAGCATCAAACATTTCTAATGTGATCCATGGAGCAATTCATAAATATCAAGCACTAGCTCCTAGTGTTACTCATAAAGAGCAATCAAAGACAAGATTTCCGTGGTTGGGGAATATAATCCTATTCATTCCATTTTCTTTTTATTAGCATCCAATCCACAGTACATTGCCCTAATCATGATTAGAAGGTTCTGAAGTCCAGAGGAAATGTAAATATTCCTTTCCATTTTCAATAGCATATTTAAGAAGATTTCTTCAATAGGATATCAGAAAGAAGGTTGATCTTTAGATTACAGTTGAAACAGAAGCAGAAGAAAACATCCCAGGAATACATTTCCTTCAGGAGACATCCCAAGAAGGCTTTAAGCGCATATGATGCAATATATCATGTATGTTTTTATCAATTGCCACAACTGATTGGTTAGATCACAAAAATATTGAATCTACAAATGTAAATTGATAAAACAAACTTGCTCGGGTCATATCAAAAGTAATAAATAAAAGTCACATAAGATAGATTTGTCTCCATGAAATATTCAAACATATCCAGTTAAAAAAGGGAGCTAGGGATACAATGATTACAATTACAAGCAAGAAATGCAACTTTGGTCAAAGCCAATGTATCGAATTCTTTTCTTATCTTTTGAATAGGTCAAGTGTTCAGAATATGTTGCAGAAGCTCAGGTCCAAGCTGTAAAGCAACTCAAGTTTCAGGTTAGAAGCTTTATGAAAATAATCCAACCTGTTTTTAGCTACCAAGTTATTTGCAGCTATTCATGCACAATGATGAATGGCTGTTGAAAAATTGAAAAAATTCATTTCTTTCTCATTAATTTGAATGTTTCTAAAAAGAATATTACATTACATGCTTGGATTTTATGAGCATCTAAGTTCAAAGCCTATAAACACTGCATGTTAGACAGAGTGCATTATGTGAACTTGTCAGTTAACTTCTCTCCTCGTCCCTTGTCAATATCAAGCATGATGTCGAATTGCAAGGAACAGAAGGATTTAAAGTCGTTGGGCACTGATTAACATGTATTTCGCAAATGAGTAAAAAGAGTTATGCTTTCGTGGGAAAAGTAATATAAAAGGAAACCAGGCAATATGTGACTTCAGCATCAGAAAAACCAAACATCTACAGGAATTTCACAGAATTTCTATACAAGGATTAAAGGATATATAAATGGTATTTTCATGTGCATGCATCTGTGGAATGACACATGAAGCTCAAGAAAACCTGAAAACTAAAGACATGCATGGCATTACAATCTTAAGCCATCATCTCCAGTCAAAACTACACCTAATGTTGTAAGCAATCCACCTTGTGGGAAGTTGGGGTGAAATATTGATCACACATGGAATAGAAGCTAAAAGCACGGAGGTTAAGGGGTAGTTTCAGTCTTCAGTAGTTGCTCTGGTAATCTCATAGCAACTAATTCAAGGTTTGTCATTTTCTCTATGAGCAGTAAGTTGGTTCAGCTGAGCACTTGAAAGAGGATGCATGACAACGAGCTTGAGACAGATTGTTTGGGGCTGCGTGGAGACTCAGAGGAGTTTACAGCTAATCCTGTTGACATCCTAACCCTGTTGACGTTGAAGCAATTCTGCATGATGCCGTGATAATGACTTCTGAGGCTCAGTTATCACTTGTTTGTCATTTAAGACATGCAAATGATGAAGTTGTGCATCTATGATAGCTATAGGTATCTGTACCAGTGAGCATACCAGATGAAATGTTTACTGCTCGGCTTTGTCCCCTCATTCTGGAGGATTTGTTAGGGAAACACTGATTTGATGAATTTGATTGTCATCAATTAGCTCAAAACTTGCTGTTTTTTTTTATTACAAAAAGGCGTTCCAATAAAAAAGATATCATCACAAGCATTTCACTTATGTTACCGGTTAGATTACATAACATTCAGAAGAAACAGAAGATGTTAAGCAAACACTCAAATAGTATAATTCCAAGAAGAAGAGAACATAAAAAAATATTATGACATTTCACTTATATTTACTGGGCAGTACCTTGACATTCAGAAGAAACGACTGAAGTTAAACAAAACACTATAATATAGTACCAAAGCATAGTTGCAAAGTGGAGACCATGGTGGACATTTCTATTAGGGGGTATTTTGAATGCCCTGTCTAATAAAAGCATATTTGTAAAGTGGGAAACATGTTTGAGATTCATATCATGACCAAATTTTGCAAAACAATTGTAGCTTATTGTGAATAGATATGGAACATGTGAGCTGTATGAACACAGTTTTTGGTATGAGACAAATCAAAACTTCGAAAAGCCAATATACCTTGATATATTATAATGAGGCAGAAAACAATTGTGATGACCATGGCAGACAAGCTGCTGCTCCAAGATGATGTCTTCGCTGCTCTCATCTTCTTTATTGCTTTAAGTCTTTCAATCCTGGCACGTTTCCGCATGGCAAGCTCGGTGATTTCTTTCATCAACTTCTGGTCAGCAGCATCCAGTGACAGACCTTTAGGAGGTCTTGGTGGCTTGGGGGGGGCTTTCCAATTCTTCTTTATGCGTTTCTCTACAACATCCTTCCTATCCACAAAGGTTATGTTCTGCTGTCCCTCTTCTTCTGAATTATTGTCTATCAACAACTCCACATCCTCAGCCGCAAGCTCACTAAAGTTTGATGAATTTGCCAATCTATGAAAACCCATGGGCCCAGTACATGCCCTCTTTAAAATTGTCTTGGTTTGTCCATTTGCTGAAATGAGATCGCTCACTTTATCTTCTTGGTTGGTTGTCCCACCACTTTCAAGATCAACTTCAAGCTCCCTTCCTCTCGAAACAAATTGAGTAGTCATCCAAGGTAGAAATTTATAACACCACTTTCCCGCTATTTACAAGTCCAACGCACTGTTATTATTGTCTTGCGAAACTCGAGCCCTTGTTCAAACACAAATGAAGGTTTCACCATAATCAAAACCTATAAAAGGAACTCTTCATTCCAAGCTAAAACAAAGAGAACCCTTGATCAAATGTACTATCCGGATTTACCACGGAAATGAAATGCAGAGAAGCCCCGTATTCAGGAAATGTTTTCTCTTATCACCCATAATTTCTCAACCATGTTGAATTATCTTTGTAATCTCTCTCTACATTTAAGAAGACCAAATATTTTCAACCACACCTCAGACAATCGACAAAACCCAGCAAGCCAGAACCTATTATGTTAAACATAAAATCGCAATACACTTGAAAATGCCAAAAAGACAAACATAAGAAATAAGAGCAGACAGATAGAAAATACGAAACGATCCATACCTGATATCACCAAAAAAGAATTCCCTTAAGCTGGCATTGTCTGAAACTTTCGAATTTGGTGATTGTTTCTTTGCTATGCTCAACTTAATAAAGCAATTCTAATAGCCCAGAAACCAGAACCAAAAAAAAAAGGAAGGTACCTTTAGCTTCAATGGAGTAGCAGGTTCGTGAAAGGAGGATTAAACGAGGGCTTCGTCTAAAGATAAAGGTGTCTCTAAATTTCGAGGGTTCCCCTTGGCTTCCTTTAGTTTATAATTAGCATTCGGCATTCTTTTTCTTAAATTTCATAGCATTCAACAATTAGTATCCAAGGACAGCAGTACAAAAATAATCAACGCCAATTTAGTAAAGTACTCCTCCACTCACTCACTAGAATAACAACAACAATAATAACAGCAGCAACAACAATAATAATCTGCAATTTAATGTAATAACAAAACAATATGTCCAAAACACACAGCAGAACCGAAGTCCTCTTTAGAAAAATCAAATCTGAAGAGTTGGTTGTGCTTTCATGGCCTGTTTTGTAGTGTTTGAGTTTATTTTTTAAAATAATTTTTTTTATAAAAAAATTAAAATAATTTTTTATTTTTAAAAATTATTTTTTATATTAACAAATAAAAATTATAAAAAACATAAAAATATTTAATTTAAAATAAAAAATAGTTTTGTTTTTATTTAAAAGTGTTTTTAAAACACAATAATAATACACAGGTTTTAAGTGTTAATGGTTAACGTGTCATCATGTCCATGAACGGCAGGGAGTAATTGCAGGTCGTTACCAACACGTGTCGGTCTCACATATTCCTAATTTTGAAAAAAGAAGGGAATCGTCAAACTTAAATCATTCTTCCGTACTGTTCCATAGCTTTACCAGTTGTTTTTATGGATTTAGCTATTGTTTGTAAGTATGATTTATGTTTTTTTAAAATATATTTTGTTTATAAATATATTAAAAATAATATTTTTTTATATTTTTAAAAATTATTTTTAATATCAACAATATCTAAAGATAATTTAAAATAAAAACAATTTTTTTTAAATACAGTGTCAAAAATACTATTCCAGTGTTCTTGGCAATGATTATTTTTTAAAATGGTTGCTTTAAAAGTATTAAACAGTCAAATTTCAATCAATTGCCCGTACCATTCCATTGCTTTTACACTTTTCTTTTTAACGGATTCAGAGGGTTTGAGAATATATATATATATATATTACTTGAAAATATATTAAAATAATATTTTTTATTTTTAAAATAATATTTTTAACCTATTATATTAAATAATATATAAATATCAAAAAATAATTTACAGCAATTAATTTAAAAAAAAACAGTCAAATGCAAAAAACAAGAATATTAGATAGTATTTGAAGTGTTGAAATTATTTTTCAAAATATTTTTACTTAAAAATAATATTTTTTTTTTAAAAAAAAAACATCATATCAAAATCATCTAAAACTACTAATAATATTATTTCAAAACATATAAAAAACAATCATCCCATGCAAGATAGTCCAATATACTTAGACATGTTTCGGAAACGGTAGAAATTGTTTTTTAAAATTATTTTTATTTAATGTTGTATAAAAATAATATTTTTTATATTTTAAAAATTATATTTAATATCAGTATATTATATGATTTAAAAATATTAAAATAATTTAATTTAATATAAAAATTAAAACACAATGACAAGTAAACACGGATTTAAAAAACAAAAAAGGTTGAATCGACGAGACCAATCACCTTCTATTATTAATTTAAACGGGCCACGAAAATGAAAAAATCAAAGTTCATTATCACAAGCTCCCTGGTGGCTGACTTTGTCTGGCTCGACCAAGTGAGAGTGACGGATCAAGAGCATGGGCTTGTAATTAACAAAATGAAACTGCCGTTCATACTACATAGAGACGAATATTGTAATAACTATCTGCTATGATTGTTTTTAAAGATATAGTTTATTTAGAAATATATTAAAATAATAATATTATTTTTTATTTTTTAAACATCATTTTTAATATTATCATATGTAAATGATTTTAAAATACTAAAAAATAATTTAAAGTGAAAAATAATATAAAAAATATATTTTTTTCAAGAACATTTTTGAAACGCAATGTCAAACATCTCTATGTAAATATAGGATTGATAATTCCTAGATGAATCAGGAATTTAGTTAAATTAAAAAACATTCAGCAAAACATTTTTGAATATGAGTGTTTTCAATGTATTTATTGTCTTACCTCTAGTCATGTTTGAAGATTTAGGGTGTATTTGGTATTATAGTTGTTGTCATGGTTGATGTTTAAAAAAACAGTTTCATAAAAAATACTTTTAGATACGGTTCATGATTAAAATTGAAGTGTTTGATTAAAACTGTGATTGAGTTTGAAGTTTAATAAAAAAACATTTTCACGTGTTTAATTATCATATTTTTCATATTGTTATCAACTTGTGAAATTATTTTAAAAGACACGCGCGAGCGCGCACATGCACACATATATATTATTTTTTAAATATTATAGATTGATAACCATGATAATAAAAATCATAATGATTGATATCCACCATCACTTTTAAGAAAAAATCTCACAATAACTTTTTTATGGTATTTTTATTACCTTGTTTCAAAAACAAATCTTAAAAATGTTTTATTATTATTATATTAAATGTTTTTTTAATGTACTGGTATCAAAACTAATTTTAAAAAATAAAAAAATATTATTTTAATGTATTTATAATATAAAAAAATATTTTTAAAAATAATGATAATCATATTCCAAATTAGTCCATATGAATCACATGTTGTGTACATTATAGAAAAATGATGGCATATCTAAATTCACCTTTTGTTGATTTTTACCCCATTAGCACACATCTTTACATATATGTGTGTGTGTGTATATATATATATACATACATATATGTGTGTGTGTATATATATTAAAACTCGCTTGTGATTATCATTATATAGATGCATGATGATATGATTTCCAACCCGAGTCTCATCTATCAATTTTATTTTTATTATTTGTTTGATAATATGGTTGAATTTTGTTTTATTTAGAAATGTATTAAACAATATATTTTTTAAAATTATTTTTGATGTTAACAAATGAAAATAATATAAAAACATCAAAAATTTTAATTATGTTAAAATATACACACGTTGATAAAATGTTTTTTTAATCACGTTAGTTTGCTTCATTATTTGCTTATTTAATTTATTTGTAAGAGTATACTCTGGTTTTGTTGTGTTTGACCCACCTATCTTGTAAATTGAAAAGACAAGGAGAAATGATATGATGTTTTTTTTTTGGTATAACCAAGGATATACTGAGCGCTGACCCAGACTAATCTTTTTTAAACCGGGTGGCAAGTCTTTTTTAAGAGACCGGATACAGACAAAGAAAGGAGTCGAACTCCTGAACTCGTAAGCGATGAGAGGACATCTAACCGCTCTACAGGACCTATGGGCAAATGATATGATGTTTGGCATAGGAGGACCATATGTTTACTCGTTAATCAGTGCAAATAAATAACAAAAAAGAAGGAAAAAAAATGAGTTGAAGTCCATTATCAACTTATACGTTAAAGTTTTTTTAAAATATATTAAAATAATATTTTTTTATTAAAATTTTTAAAAATTATTTTCGAGCTTATTTAAATAATATAAAAATACTAAACAAAAAAAATCAATTCTTTTTAAAGATACTTTCGAAAAGACAGTAGTACCAAATGCATATTTGAAGTTGTATTTTAAAAATATTTTTTAAAAATTTATTTATTTATTTTTAAATTATTTTCATACATTAATACCAAAATTATTATTATTTTTTTTAAAAAACAATTCCAAACGATCAAATTTGTAGTCAGGGTGTGGGCTGATGCTCAGGTTGCAGGGTATATGCGAGGGGACCTCCATAACATATAACTGACCCTAAACTTGAATTTGAATACTTGTAAAACAAGCAAATAGTAGAAGTGCGTGTGGTACAAATAATTTGTTGAGGATTTTCCAGATAATTTTCTAAAAAAAATAATTTTTACACAGAACAAATACTGTTAAGAAAATCCCAAAATACGAGTGAGCGAGAAAGAGAGAGGCCTTCGTCTTCCGCAGTCCTGTTCTCGTTCGTCCTGCCTCGTACTTTTTGCTCAGGGCCTTGACAATGGAAAGACACAGAGGTTATCGTCATCGGAATCACGAGCATCGACATTCTGATTCTTACCAGCACCACGCCGACCGGAACCAATTCAACAACCATAGCCATTATAATCACGAGCAGGTGAGTGGTGAAGTTAATAAGCCATTTTGCAGCGGGGGATTGCGCTCCAATGGCCGCAAAAGAGGCCGGTTCCATTCTCCCGGTATTCTTCCTCCTTTTTCTATTTCACTCGTACAAAGTCACTCTTTACTAATTTCATTATGTTATGTCTTTATAGAATTGCTTCTTCTTTTTTTTTTTTTTTATCAGAAATGAACTTGTATATTCTTTTTTTTTTTTTCAGATTATAGTGACGGTGGTGTTGATACAAAACTTTATATAGCGCCAATTCCAAGAAAAACGACTGAAGAAAATGTATGTGCTTTTATTCCATATTTTCATCAAAACCTTACTGTTTTTGCTTCCGGAATAAAAACAAAATCAGCGCGTGCTTGCTCATGTGCTATGGAGACATAATTTGCTCTGCATAGGCTCTAAGTAGCAAGAACATTGCGGGTTTGTGACTTTGATAGTTTTGAGTATTGCAGTTAGTTTAACATCTGTACTGATTAGAACTTTCTTCTTCTTCTTAATTTCCGATGCTGCTCCTTTTTATGTTCCCATATCTCACACAACTTTAGGGTAATTATTCTTTGCTAGATCCCCTCTTTGTTTGAAGAACATGGAAGTGCTGTCGAGGTTGTTTTGCCATGGAATAAGTGGTTTGGGCAACAAGATACAATTTTTATTTTTTATTTTTTTTTATTTTTTATCAATGTCTCTTTTATGGCTCTGAATGGAGATCCAGTAGGCTCATATCATACTTTTGTTAGTTTGGTGATAGTCTGTCATTGCCTCTAACAGACCGTGCTCGATAGTTTCTGAGGGATATTAATTCACAACTTCCTTTCTAGAGGAGATGTTGTGCTGTCATTTAAGCTGTGTTATCCGTGTTCATGTACAGTTGGTTGATTCAGAAGAACAGTTAGAGGCGATCTTCAGGGCTTTAGCCAGTGCCATATGATAAACACGCTGATCAATGTTGTTTTTTTCCCCTTTCTGATTCTATATGTGCTGTTTACTGGAAAAGGAGAATAAGGGGAAAGCAAAAGGGAAGAACTTCTGAACAGTCTGATTGTAGGTGCAAGTATATATCAACCTGTTTTGTCATGCCACTTGGATCTGTTGAAGATCTCATTTGTAGTCCAGAAATGGTGTCATGAGCTCTTCATGCTGTTTACTCGCTCAATTATGTTTGGTTATTATATTCAGAGATGTAGAGAAAATGCCACATATTTTTGTTAACTGTTATTTTGTGGGGTTCTGACATGATGATCTTGTGTTTTGTGAAGGATCCACAATTGTTAAGTTTGCTCACAGAGATATGGAACTTGAAGCAATCAAAGCATTAAATATAATTTTTACCATGAGAGTAAAGTTACTTTTATATGCATCATGATTCTGATTGTACATTGAAATTGTATTTGTTCACCATCTATTTAGTTGATAATTTTAGGGCTGTGATTAGCCATTGATTGTTCACTTTGCAGATCCCAGAAAGCCTAAAATTTGAGAGTTAAGGTTTGCATCCTTTTGTCATCCTTTTTCCTTATGTTCATGTACATGTTGACAATGAACGTTTGGATCCATGCTAAAGAACTCGTTTGTGTTCTGCAATTTTAAAGTAAATGGTGATTATGCAAGAGATTGAATTTATTTGGTTTGCTGTGTGTGCCCTTCTCCTTCTTTAGTTAGCTGCCTATGTTCTATGCTGATGACTCTTCAGTCCCGCACCACAACACAACAAAATTATTATGCTTTCTATGGATGGATAAGACATCTATTGGTTGCCTCATTGGCCTACTAATTTAACCAATTTCCTCCTTTTGTCTTTGCGGAGGCAATTATCCATTTGGTGCCAAATTTTGGCCCCTGCGCTCAACAATAAATGATTAGGTGCATTCCCTTTAATTTCTTACTTAGTGTAACTATGGTTCTTAAGCCTTTAGGTTACATGCCAAACTGTAGAGAAATCTAGAGAAATTTCTCTAGTATTTTTATTAAATATGAATAGTAATCTTGATCTTCATAAAATAAACTAGACATCTCTATTTATATTAGTATTAATATTCTTTATAGAAAAAGATTCATAATTAAAACTAATCTGATGAATAGAATTCATCTGGCATTAGGATTTCTAATTTGCAAAATGCTTATTAAATTAAAAGTGCTCAACCAAGTAGAAAACAGATAATTAAAATTCAAAATTAACCTGGAAAATAATTAAAATATAAAAACAATAACTTCAGGTTTTTATATTAGATGTTTTTGGGTTTCTTTGCAGACTTATTTTCAGATTTGGTCTTGTTAATTTGGTCTATAAACTCTTGGGATAATTGTTCTAAATCAGTCTCTCCCACTTGAGAAAAACTTGTCCCCAAGTTTCTGTCAGAAATTGAATTCTTCCACTCCAAAGGAACAAATAATTTGAATATGATATTGTAGCTTTCACGAAGTTGCATATCTTTGACTTGTGAACTTCAACATTTAATTATAGTGTGTGTATAATAAAGAGAAATTCATATATGATGCTATACTTTATGTTCATATAAAGTCCACTTGTAGTTCATTCCAATATTATCTACTTCAAACTTGAATTCTTCATAATCTATGTCCTCTAATATTTCAACCATTGTATTCAGTGTAACCCAAAATAATCCTCCATACTATCTACATAAGACTTGTCAGATATTAATGGGTCCTTCATGTCTTGCAAGATCTTTTCATAGTATAAATTTTCTTCATCATCTCCATCAGGTTCACAAAGAACATCCTCGTCATTGAAAGGTTGCTCATACTGCATTCAATCACGTTGATTAATTTTTGTTGCTTGAGCTGTGGTTGTTTGTCTTGATTTGACAAGGTCCCATGATCTCTATCAAGTTTATTCTCACCGGCACTTTTCACGTGGACAAATTGCTATCTAGATGAAATTTTAGGAATAGGTCTAAGGTAAGGTTGACCCTGAGATAAGTCTCCAAGCATGCTACTCTTATCTTTGTGATTCATGTGTGTGCCTCTTATCAACCAAAATAGATCTTCTTTGTCAGATGAATATCTATAGTCATACTAACCATGAGGATTTGCATGTATTGGTTCAGTGACAGGTTGGTCGCGGGCATCATCTCCAGCGAATGCCTCTTTTCTTTCCCTATTCATGGTTGAACACAAACCTAGTGCCTATAGCCTAATTGTTAGGTCATTAACTCTAATATTGATGTCACCAAACTCAGTTTGCATTCTCCTCTTTAAAGTTGTCATTGCTACTAAATGGCGATGAAGCTGATCTCAGATTACTTGCATCCCCTAATCAACATCACATGGATGGTTGTCATTAACTACTCCATGATTCTCATCATGGTTCTCCATCAATCTGGATGTTGGCCCATTCATATACCATCCAATGCAACACATAACAAGAGATAAAACCAAAGTTCTAAGATTACAAACCAAACTATAAAGAAATCTAGATAAAATCTTTTATAGGAAAAAAATTCTAATTAAAACTAACCTAATTATTAAAATCATTTAGCATTAGGAGTTTTAATCAGTAATGTAATAATTAAACTAAAAGTTCTAAGCTAAGTAGAAAACAAATAATTAAAATTTAAGATTAACTAGGAAATAATTAGAATAGAAAAACAATAACTTCAGGTTTTATATCAGATGTTTCCAGGATTCTTTGCAGGTTTGTTCTCAGGTTTGTTCGTGTTAATTTGGTTTATAAACTCATGAGATAATTGTTCGGTGTATGGAAATTTCTCTCTTTTCCTTTTACATTTGCCTTATTTTGAATACATGAGATTGAGTTTCTGCTTCATGGTTTATTTGCTGCAGGCTAGCATCCAACTTTGGCAATTCCATGGAAGGGTGTTTTGTTAAGCACTCACCTCCACAGCGGTCTCATGTGTCATTCTCCAAAGAAATGTTTTCAATTACATCAACAAGCTGTTTTTGATACACGTAAACACACTCAAAATTTAGAGCAGCAGCAGATAACACCTTACCCAGCAGGGGGTAGTTATCAATGTTTATTTCTCATTGGAGTCACAATTAAAGTTTGTTGCAAGGATATTTGTACATGATTAACCAGGTTTTTCTTTCACCTGGACGAGATTTGCTAAAATAAATCTGTTGATGGGTTAACCAGTAGCAGAGGATACTCCTATGTGTCTGTAGTAGAACTATCTTGCTCTGCACATTTATTGCTCTATCTAACAAGTGCTCTAGGTATTTTCCCGATGCATTTATCCACCTTTGAATCTGTTTGCATGTATTTTATATTGCTGTGACTGGTTGTATTTGGAAACACAACTGACTATTGTCAACATTATGTTTTCCTGCATTCGACTTTGACAGGAAGCACTCCTCATTATGCTAGTCATGCTTCTGTTGCACCTGCAGT
Organism: Salix exigua; assembly: GCA_032356905.1. NCBI lineage: Eukaryota > Viridiplantae > Streptophyta > Magnoliopsida > Malpighiales > Salicaceae > Salix > Salix exigua. Next base: position 7,317,140 of record CM063601.1, read on the forward strand.
ACCTCCCAGTTCCCAAATGGTGGGTTCGGAAGAGTGTGATTGGAGTGGGCATTCCTGCTCAGATGGTTTCATCTCTGAGAGGTTTCTAATTCTGGCAAGTCAAAGCTAGAAGGTTTCCTATTATTGTTTATCCTCATTAAGCTAATGGATTGATAGCTTGATGCTTAAAAGCCATGCTATGCCAGATCTCTTGCTGTATCCAAACGCCGGGTTTCTAGATTCGTCCAAGACCCCTAGAATTCCTTTTGAGGTTGGCATAGATCAGTCATCATAGTAATTACTCAAGATTGTGTTTATTTTGCATATGGTTTTATTTATAAGTCTTCTTTTCAAGAAATGACAAACTATCAAAATTTGCTTAACATTCATGCTGTAAAATTCACTTTGCTTTCTCAATTGCTGGAATATTACTAGATTAGGCATGACAATGTTTGTGATTAACCATCCTATCTTATGAAAAATAGAGTTTTGTGTTTTGTCTCATGCTTCAATGCCAGCGAGCATTGTGTTTTTTCTCTTTTGTTGTAGTTATCTACTTAAATTCATTAATCACTGCTTGCAAATGAATTTGCGGGGAGGATTTTTCTTCATTTCATTTTGCTTATTTTTATGGGAGCTGGATTGTGTGCAAATACAATCAGAAACAAGTCCCGTCACTGATCCAACCTGCGTTTAACAGTTATGCAGTTTATACTTCTATTTATCTATTTGGATTCATTAGCCACTGCTTGTAATTGAATTGGTGGTGAGGATCTTTCTTCATTTCACTTTGCTTATTTTTGCAGAAACTAGATCGTGTGCAAATACGATCAGAAACAAGTCCTGCTATCGATCCCACCTGTGTTTAACAGGTATGTGATGTTATATTTTTATTTGCTAGACCTCTTTAGGATTTAAAACTTTTTTTGTTCTATGCAATTATGTCAGGAGATTAAGGTTGCTCATGGTGGCTGTTTGAAGTTATTTCTTTGGTTTTATCTGTTCTTCTGAGTTCCGCCACCACTAAAATCGCCAGCCAGATCAGTATTTCTCATATTGATATTTTGCTGCAAGCTTCACTATTCATGCTTGGAAGTTCTTGAAGGTTCTGCAGTTGTGTGTTTTTTTCTACAGAGCTGTGGGCCTCCAGTAAGCCAATATATACCGTGGGAATGTTGGTCGTCTATGGCATTTGATATTGGACCATCTCTAATTTCAACCTAGTTGTCAAACCAGTGTTAATAATATTTGAAAAATCCAAGAGAAATATGCTGCATCCAATGTTATTCAGCATCATTCTAGATGGCATGTATATGATGTGAGACACTGAGGTGCTACTACAGATACAGAATGTCGCAGAGACTGACTTTTTTGCTTTCCAGCAAGAATATCTTAGCTGTGCTCTGTCCTGTAAAGATTTCACTGAGTTGGTGCTGTGTTCTGCGCCTTGTTTTGGTCGAGGGGGCTCGTGCTTTGTTGTTAGAGCGAGAATGTTTTTTTTTTCTTTTCAAAATTGTATTAAAATAATATTTTAAAAAACTAACACCGGCATATCAAAATAATTTGAAAACACAACAAAAAAAAAACTAATTTAAAATAAAAACAAAAATAATTTTAATAATTTTAAAAGTGATTTAAAATGAACGTCTGAAATGTGTTTACGTATGCTATTGATGCTTTTATGGCTGCAAGGTTGATCTTTTTCCCAATTGGCGGTGGCACTTTGGCATAGCATCTGGCAACATGTCAAATACTTGGACAGTTGAGAAATTCCGAGCTTCAAAATCCTTCTTTAAACTAACTCTTGAAGTGCTTGTAGGGCGGCGCAGAATCTTTCCGCAACTAACCGGGATCTTACACGTGTTGATCTGAAAATCGAATGATCGGCGATTGGCAGACCAAGTTATTTGTAAAAGGTTAGCTGCGGCTGCCGGCACACCTCTATTATTCCATAGAAACAAAACAATATCGCATTGCGAAGAAGCATAGAACGACGTCGATCCACTTTCCCCATTGCTTTATGAAGTCGACGATCCCCCCCAATTACAATCAATAAAACGCAGTATATATTCTTTCAACACGTGTGCAAGTAATTGAGAGTATCAAGCAGTACCGAAAAGGCGAAAACATATATGGCCCGGGCACGGGCACGGGCACGGGCCTAACATTACTTAACGGAACTAAAAATAGGAGGGCCTAACATTACTTAACGGAACTAAAAATAGGAGGAGTAGACTCTGGAGTGGTCAAAGATATTGTCCCTCCTTGCATCCCTCGGTTCATATTCAGATGAGACAGCACATTAATTTCCTTCACCAAACTCTCACGGTTGGATTCCTTTTCTAAGAAAAACAGATAATTTCACGCATTCCAGGACAAAAAGAGAAAAGCTAGAAAGCTTCTCTAGCAAAATGCATCCTCAAGAAGAAACCCTAGCACTCAAAAGTGTTCAGTCCTTGAAATCAATGCACATTCCTTCGACAACAAAAACAAATGGTAAAGGACAAAGGAGAAGGTGAGAAGCATTGAAGGAGAAGCAAACTCATTCTAGCTTATTTTGTTGACTCCATATGGTAATCTATCTCTACATACAACCTAGCTAGGAGGGAGAGAGAGAGAGAGAGAGAGAGAGAGAGAGAGATGAACCCAACTGGATAATGGCCAAAAAGCCATAAGATGAAGAAGTTTGAGTTAAAGGGAAACTACAAAGAAGTGATCACACACACAGACTAATTCTCTACTCTTCATTTAGCATATGGGAGGGGACGAGATCTTGAAGAAGCCCGTGATCCTTGAGTAAATTAGACCCTGAGCTGCTGCAAAAGTGCTTCTCAAATTGTAGATAATTAACAGCAGCATTTGCAGTGCTTTCATTGTAACCAAAACCCAAAGGTGAGAAGCTGTTTCCGAAAGGTGGTGGTGGTTGACTTTGATGCTGTTGATAGAAAGATAGTCTCCTTTGCATTGGCATCACAAACGCAGCAGTGGACGAGAAGCCAGGACCAGATGCAGGTCCAGTAAAGTTTGGACGAGGCATGACTGGGCTAGGATGGGTGTGCTGGCCTTCGTAAGTGGTCACAACTACGCCTGGATCACCGAAAGACCTCTCCACCCTCTTCTTCACATTACACGAGGCTGTGGTGCAACGATAGTAGCTCCTGAATCAAACACACGAGGACAATGAAAAACCATTAAAAATTCGAATCAAATTGTGCAAATCTGTAGTAAACTGGCAAAGAAAGAAAAGGGGCTAAGAGAATGGGTTCACATTGGAGTCAGTACCTAGGAAAAGGGCTATTTTTCACAGCTTTTTGGCCGTACTTTCTCCATCTGTACCCATCTTCCAGATGATCAACCTCGCTCTTTGTCATGAATGCGAACCTTGGCTCTCTCTGTCTCTTCTGATTTGTCTTCTTTGGTTTCAACCTGGAAACAAAGCAGAAAGCCAACATTCAAATTAGAAGAGTTAGGAGTTCAAATTAGTGTTCACACACTATAATTAACCACATGACACAAAATCCCACTTCTATTTTCCTGATTACTAGTCTGAAAGGAGCTCTTAATTTGTAGAATTACACCGAACACAGACATAAGAAAATTAATAAGAAAAAAACATCCCCCCCCCCCAAAAAAAAAAAAAAGAAGGGTAATCCTCGAAACATAAGATTACCGAAAAAAAACAAGAACCATAAAATACTGAAAACTCACTCTTTCTTGTTCTTTTCTTGCTCCTCTACCTCGTCATCAGCACTCTTATTAACAGGCTCATCGTTCAAACCTTCACTAGAAACCGATGAAATCGATGAAGAGTTTGGAGTCGCAGGCTGATTCAACAACTCTGGTGGCGACTCCATGACTACTTGAACATTTGGAGCCTGCGCAGGTGGTACTGGTACCTGTATCACATCAAGCAAAGAAGGGCTAAAGTCTTGCGTTCCCAGTAGCTCCATGAACCCTAAAGCGCTCTTATCCCCATCAACAAAGTCAAAACCATGACCCTGCATAAATGGATAGCTAGTTTGTACATGATCGTTAGTGGTACTGATCAATGTTGGGGATCCATCAAAATTCTCAAACTTCACAGCTTCTCTCCTGTCCATAACTCAAAACTAAAACAAAAAAATCTTCATCAAACAAAAGAAAAGCAGTAGCGTGGGGCTAGCTCCTCTTCTCTTCTAGAGGCTGGGAGTAGGGTAGGGTTGATCTGATTTTTATGGTAGGTGGGGGAAGTGAGAGGGAAAGAGAGTTTTGAGTGTGCGAAAAAACTGAGATTTTGGGGATGGAGAATATAATGGCTAGGTTTATAGAGCTTCGGGCGGATAAGGGAGCGAGAATGTGAGATGGCAAAATGGAAGCTAGCTGTTGACCGGAAATTGGAGGTCAGGGCTTGTACGGATTGGAAACAGAACCGGTCGTCAAATTCAATGCATGAGCATGAGCATGAGCTTTGAATTCTACTGTATATATTTATGGGTGTTGTGGACTGGCACACAAAAGTGGTCGAAGCTTTCATGCGTGGATTCGACAGTAACCAGTTCGTAATGTGAACGAGATATATAGATCAACCGGCCGGTGTGATGCTTACGGCTCACTCGCGTTAGCATCCCATGCATGTGAACGGGGATAAAGGAATATTGAATCCTCCGGACCCGAAGATCTCCTTTCCTTTTTCCTTTTTCAATAGTCTTTTTCTCCTTTTCTTTTTCTTTTTTTGAAAAAAAAAAACAAGAATGGAACGAGTGTTTCTTGTTTGGTAGTTAGTGATCTTTCTGATAGGTACTACTCCCTTATTGGCATGCTCCAGATAACTTAAAGCTTCCACCATCATTATTAAATTTATATAGGTATTTTTTAAAAACACTTATTAAAATAATCTTTATTTTTTTAATTTAACATCAGCCTATTCAAGACAAAAGAAATACTAAAAATGATGCACTGATCACTGCGTAATTTAGTATAATTGCTGGGTGAAAGTGCTAATTTTCTAAAGAAACCCGTACGCAAATGGAGAAGAGGGGAATTCTCTTTTGGATCTTCCTCAGCTGTGTGATTTACCCCTTTTGGATTAAATCACAAGAGGAGAGTGGCAAGCATGGTAATATCACAAACTCATATCATATGATAATAACTGAAGTTTTATACAAATTATCCATACATCTATATTAATTAATTAAAAAAACAGTCCTGTTTCGTCAACATTCTTGATGAAGCAAGCCTAACTCCTGGCGAAGGGATTTTCTAGTGTAGCATCAAACATTGCATAAGAAATTAAATAAGAGCAGAAGGTCAGAATGTCAGCAGTACTCGATCTAGGAAGCTGATGGAACTTTTTTATTTCCCTCGATTGCAATAAAGAACCTGAAGTTGATGATCATGAGGGAGAGGGAGGGAGAGATGAGGATCAACTCATCAGAAAGTATGAAATGAGACAGGTTACTGTTATGCAGATGGAATCCATGGGGTGCAGGCTTCAGAGCCAGAGAGTCGGTGGGGATAGCGGCTGCTTTTTCGTTCTCTTTGAAAATCACCAAACAGGAAAGATAAGAAGTCTCTTTTATTGCTAGAAACACAATCAGTAGCGACTGTCTGGAAAAGGTTGGTGCACGTGTGCTGGAAGATGGAGCCCTCCGAGGATTTCACGCTAACATATGATCTCCGTGTACTCCTCTGCAGGCTTGGCTTCCATTATTTGGTTTCTCACTTTTCTTGTCTTTTATTTTCATGAATTCCCTTTCTTCTTCTTCTTCTCTCTCGACAAACTACATTTATTCTCGTCAACTAGGTTTGTCGATGACAATCTTTTATAATTAAGACGATTGAAGCTGTATATGTTAGTGTATATCGCGATAGACTTTGCATTTTTTCTCAACCATCAATTGTGTCTACATGTATATTAAGGGGATGTGTCGAAAATTGTTTTTCAAAATGTTTTTTTCTTAAATTTAATTAAAACAAAACACCAAAAATATAGAGGAAGGCATTGATTTCCATTCTATAAATAGTAAAATAACAATATAACTAGGTGAATTATATTGTATTATATTATATTATATATAACCTAGAATGGTTTTTTTATATATATAATTTCAATAAAGGGCTAAGAGATTAGTTTATAGAAGATAAATTTTAATTTCTTTTTTTAGCTATTCTAAACATAGTTCTGGTCGTCGTTCCGGTCTTTCGAGTAGAACAGAACATTCCGGTTTCGGAGCGTTCCAGCGTGCCCTTTCGGTATCTTACTATTTATATATAATTAATTATATATATATACATGAAAAAAATATTAATTTAACAAGTATAATTAAAATTTGAATTCTTTTTTATTTGAAATATTTTTGTGTTTTTAAATAATTTTGATTTATAGATGTAAAAATAATTTTTAATAAAAAAAATAGATTTTGAACCCGAATGACACGTCTGAACAACGAGTGTTCCACCATAATTTACTGGATTTATAGACAAATAAAATTAAAATTGAGACAAAAATAATATTATTTTATTTCAGTTTTTTAAACAAAACGGAACAGAATTAAATTCTAAAAGAGATATACTTGCTGGAGGAGCGAGCGCGTTTATTTTATATGAACTATATATTATTTTATTATTTGATGAAGAAACCATAGTTAGGGCAGCAAATTTGTCGAGTAAAATTCCAACCATAAAAAGATTACCATAAATCCACGAAATCTTCCTTGGAGTCAAATTAGGCCACGATACACGGATCGGTGTCCCTACCATCCTCCCTAGGCCGCCAGCCCCTCTTTATCGTACACGTGTTTCTCTCTCGGGACATTTTTAGTGGGTCCTGCAAAATCCACGGGCACGATTCACGAGTTTAATCCAACGGTCCATCGCAACTCTTTTTCACATTACACGCCAGCACGTGCCCTTATTTGTGCCGCATAGTTTGGGCTCCCATCACCGTCAAAATGGGAATCATCTGTGCCTTCGTATCCTTCTTTGCCGCCAAAAAACAGAAAGTGTAAGCTGTGATTTTTTTCTTAAAATTGGAACATAAATGAAAAGACAGTGATTTATAGAGCATACTTTTTATATTTTATTTTTATAAAATACGAGTCTCGTCATTTTATATGTAAGTATATATGGATTTGAGCTTTTTTTTATTTTTTATTTTCTGGTAAAGGTGTCCACGAGCTATTTTTTATATATTAAAACTAAATTCTTTTATAATGTTATTTAAATGAATGAACTTAGGTTAGGTGTATCAATTATATTCTAATCCCTTTTCATTCACTGAGTAGAGGAATCAAGCAGAGATTGTTTATGAATTTTAATTATATTCTTATTTATCAGTACACGAAATTATTTCTCAAGATTTCTGTGTTTTTAACAGTTTAAATAACGTTTAATGTATTGAGGTTTTTTTTTGTGGTGAACTGGAGGGCACTGATTGGAACGGCGTGGCAGCAACCATGGTCACGGCCTTACATATCCTGTGACTTACACGCGCGCACATGTATATATATACACACACATGATAAAATAAAATAATGTAACAGATACTTGAAGAAATAGCATAGTTAGAGAATCACCTATCATATTTATGATTTGCCGGTCACGAATATTACACGTGACTCTTTCAGGTTGTATATTCGACAAACACAATATTTAATAAGGATAAAAAAATTGGGAGTTACACCAAATTTTCAATGATATTGTTCAGCAAGACTGATTCAATGATATAAAAAAATCAATAATATTATTGATTAAATCCATCCAAAATCAAGTGAGCCCGACACTTTATATCAGTTCATGTAGCAATGTAAAGTTTCGGTGGCTCTGTAATTTTTTTTTCGTCATTATTTAAGAGATTATCATGTAGTTTTACTGCTACTAAATTTTTTGTCAAGTATACAGTTTGAAAGGGTTGCAGATGACATTTAAGACACGTAACTCATAAATATCATATTTTAAAGTATATTAATTTTTTAGATATTTTTATTATTATTATAATAATTAAAAAGATTTCGATAAGAAGAAAAAAACTACAAGTGGTGAGTGGAGTGCATCACATAAGGTGGCTAATAGTGTCTACGCTCACTTGCTTTATTTTTAAATTGTTTTTTTTATACATATTATATATATAAAAAAGTTGAGGTAAGGAAGGGGGGGACAGAGAAATAAGAGGCGAGCGTCTTGAAGAGTATTGCTTCTTGGATACGTTTTGGAGCTCAGAACGAGACAAAGAATACGCGAAAAAATATATATCCAGTGGAGTTATAGTACTTGTTTTGGTGTGCATAGAATCATCCAAAACGTTTTTCTCTGTAGGCCTCTATTCTTGCAGCTGTATTATTTTTAATATTAGAGTATATGGAAATATATTTAAAAATACAAAAAAAAAAAATTAAGTGAAAAATGAAAACTTTTGAATTCTTTTTAAAATATTTTAAAAATGCCACTTGTTGTTGGATTTCACGTGAAGCCTGTTTGGGAGTGCGATTGTAGCAGTTTTTGAAAGTGTTTATTGTTTAGAAATGTATTAAAATAATGTTTTTTTATTTTTAAAAAAATTATTTTTGATATCAGCACATCAAAATAATATAAAAATATTAATTTTTTTAATTTAAAATAAAAAAAAAATTCATAAATAATCTCGGATTGCAATGCAAACAACCCAAGGTGAACAGCCACCGTTCTACGAATGTTCCATCTGGGTCCTTATTTTAGATGCTTTTCTTATCTTCATAAAGAAATTTAAGTTTAATGAGTGTGTCCCGAGGATGATTAAAAGCAAAAAAACTGCTTCCATCATCGCTCCAGTTTTCTCAATCGCAACAAGGGAAGCTTGAAATGAGAGTTACTCTAACTGTTGTTTTGAAAGGTTTAGCACCCTCCATTATTGACGCGGGCTAGCTGCTGTTTGCCCTAGATTTTGATCTATGAACCCACCTAATCCTTACTTTAATTTAAATCCCTTCCATGACAGACAAATGTTCATAAATCTCTTTTTCTGTAACGGCAGGTGGAGCTTCTTGGAGTTTGACATGATGGAGGCCCTCTCATCTATGCTATTCATCCGAGCTCGTGAACGAGAAGCTTTTTTAGCCTAATAATCCTTTCGTGAATGATCGATCATGGACTGACTGGTTGGGATTTTTCAAAACCAAGTTGGGATGAGAGCTTCACATGGGGAAGTCAAAGGAAGAACCCTAGGTGTTTGAGCAACATCACATTAGTTTATATTTATTGAGAGGACTACGGAATGGGTCAAATATATATAAAATACAAGGGTCCAAATTTAATGCTTGTAGCTATCTTCTTCTCTCGCAAGGGCTCATTTAATTTCACGCCCACTGTGTCTTCTCGATCGTAAGAAATCCAAATCAGGATGTGGACTTTTGCTTGTGCATATCAGCTGATCAAGGTTTAATCTCCACGCCCACTGTGTCTTCTCAAATGATGCATCGAAGGTTTAGCCTACTCAGTAGCCGCAGGGCAGGCTGGAACTTAACGATCTGTGTATCATATTATGATTAGGATATAGATTCATGAAATGGCAAGCGCCGAGGCTAGCAAAACGAATGAGAATCAAGACACCCAAAATGAAAACAAGGCCATTTTCAGTACAGTTTTCCGATTTCGCAGGAAAGAATGGTCACCGGAAATATACACCGGCCAGATGCAACGGGCCACCAGCTGCTGCAGCCATTTCTGCACGCGGTTTGCTCGAGTGTTCTTTGACGAGGTGCGAACCATATTGCGTGTCCCTTTTGACACTCTAATAAAATTGCCATCAAGCCACAGGCACACACGGTCAATTCATAATCATCATGCCGCACGCCTCCTGAACGGTCCGTTTCATCCACCACGCTGCCCATCCCGGAGAAAACCTTGTGATTATAACACGTCGAATTTATCATTATTATTCATGAAAGCCATCATTGAATATGAACCAGTCGAAACATTACTATCACATTACATTATCATTTCATTTCGCATCAGAATATGTCTGATTAGCTGCCTAATCGTGAATCGTGGTAGTATTCCAGCTAAGGCAATGCCATTCCGTGCCCCCACTTTGATGCAATATGGAATTGGAAACTGTTGCCCGATCTTGAAAAAGCGTTGCTGATATCATGCGATGGCGATCGTGTTAGCCATTTTCGCCACTGTGCTCGAGTTTTGGCCCGGCTAACGTCTTTTCCGGGCAGGTTTGTCTCCCGGACCCGGACCCACCTTGTTTTTCTGTCACCGCTTCTTTCCGTTTCCGTCGGAATAGTTTATGGGCTTCAAATCAAGATTTTTTTAGCCTGAGCGAGAGCTCTATTCCAGCATTCTTCCAACAGAATTCAATGCTTAAACAGTAACCTACTAGGCCTGCTGGCCCCGTGCTTTATCGTAGGCTGGATCGAAACTCAACGGCTATTAACAGAAAAGGAGAGGGTTTCTGTCTGTGTTCTTATCATGTATAAATTGAATTGAAAATTAAAAGTTTAATTAGTGTATGAGTTAAATCAATCTATAATCATTTGCATAAAAAAATTCAGAAAAATGAGATGGCTGACTTGACCTAACATGCCAATAACAGACCAATCACCTGTTTGAATAGCACTTTTGCTTAAAAAAACATGAACGTCATAATTAACACTTATTTGAAGAATAAATTCACAAAACAAAACTATAGTGAGCGAATGAAAAGACAACACCACCATCTATTGGCTCGTGCTAGCCTACAAAATCAATGGTTTAGATAACGGACAAGACTACAGAGAGCTAACATGGTTAAACAATCCAACTCTTTTTTTCCTTCCCATGTTCTCCTCCCTGCCAGGCCTTCATAGGTTCTAGGCTAACCTTGGGTTTCAATAGAACAAGGATATGAGATTTAACATATAAATAAATATTTATTTTCTACTGTAGACTAAGAGATTTGGTTAACACCTTTATTGCTTCGTTATTTATATGAATGGTGAAACAATTCAATTCACTTTCTTTTTTATATTTTTTATTTTATCAATAAATTTTATATTTGTTTTTAGTTTTTTTATGTGTGTGTATTCAAATTTATTCTTCGAAGTTTGATTGATTTTGAATTGATATTCGGTAGTTTTTAGTATGTTTTCTACGAGGTTATCATAATATAAAACAAGCATCGCAAGGTGTCTTTCATATCATATAAATAAGTAAAAGAATATCGAAAAAAAATAAAAGTAATCAAAACAAGTGGGTTCCATGACATTTGTCAAGGTTTTGAGGGCAAAATAGTAAAGTTTGAGTTTATTCAATATATTGTTGTCCTGATATTATATATATATATTTAATATCAGGATATCTAGTTTTTAAAGGAAGTTGAACCGTGCTATTTTACTGTTATCTAGAGTGTTTTTGGACAAACCAACCAGGTCATTCTAGGATAAATTCTGCATAATTTAATTTCAAATTAACACCGGGCAGGAAGTTAGATTGAGAGATTTTAAGGTTGAACCATGATCTGGGTTTAATAACCATGCTAAAGTTAGATTGTATTTCGTATTTAATTGTTTTAAAGAGTTCGGCATCAGCTGGATATGTACTAAGTGTTTTAATAATTCTTCACTCCCGCTATATGAGTCATTTCTTAGCTGTATAGTATGACAATTGATTTATTCTTTCTATATGAATAGTAACTTGTTTCATTTTAATAGCAATCTTACACGGCGTACAATTAGATTATTGTAAACCATCAGGCTTTAATAAATCTCAAATTTGACTTAATAAATATTTTATTTCAAAAAAATATTTAAATTAAAATAATTTAGTATAATTTTAATTAAAGAGTTGAACAATGCATATTCCAAGTAAGAGAAGAAAACTTGTTATAAATTAATAAAAACGTAGATTTGGTCCCGATATCTTTTGAAGATAAATATAATAAGACAGTGTCCGAGAGAGTAGTAATTATTGCTTTTTAGTCTTTTTATAATTAGAAATGTATTAAATTATATATTTTTTATTTTTAAATTTTCTTTTTTAATATTAGCATATCAGAATTTTTAAAAAAATAATAATAATTAAATTTAAAAAAAAACACGGATTCAACCACCGTACCAAATACATCCTAAATTCCGATAAAACTACAACTCATGGGCTGTGTCTTTTTTCTTTTTTTTCTTTGATAATATAATCGATTATTTTTAATTGGTAGAGATCAAAGATGGTTCACTTATTAAATGCTGAGGCGACCCCAAGTGTACTCTATTCGTTCTGTATGGGCCTGCCGATATGGCCCCAAATGGGCCTTCCTCAATTATATACTTCCATTGTGCTCAAGCCACTCTTGTTGTCTACAGCTGGGCAGAATAACAGCCTAAGCTCAAAAGTGTATTTGGTAAGGATGGTGTTTATTTTATTTTATTTTATTAAGAATAAATTTAAATAATATAATTTTAAAATTATTATGAAATAAAAATAATAAAATCCATCTATTTAAGATAAAAACTCATTTAAAAAAAACAAGATTGCATGTCAAGAGAAAGAGCTTCTCTCGACCCATTGTAACCAAAACCATAATCATGCATTTTTCTTTTAAAATGATGCTCAGTTTTATAGACGTGGCATTCTTGAAATGATGATTTTTCTAAAGGGGGTCACCGTTAATTGGGGCAGTGATCGGATATCGACATCGAATAACCCTGTAGTGTCGGTGTAGACACACAAATTAAGCACCGGCCGGAGTGCATGTCGCCCGTAATTTAATATCTGATCGTGAAACTTTCGAGCGGAGAAATTGAAAGCATGATATCATGGAGTCGTGGGAAAACATCAGTGAGTTTGATAATCCACTCACTTGTCCATCTCTCCGAGTCACTTCTCACAAAAAGCTGCATGCACTCTGTTAAACCTAGACAATCACGTCCACATACATGCTGCGGACTTGCAAAACCAAGCTCTATACGTACGGCTATGAATAATATAAGGATATATAGCGAATTATATATAAAGAAATTTAAATTAAAAAAGAGAGGGAGATTACAGAATGAAGTACGTAGTTTACGACTCATCCGAGCCAGTTAATTCCTTAACCATTATCTGCATGACTTCCACTCTCATTTGCAAAGTTAAAATGTAATCAGCTGTCTCTCTGAAAAGCCCATCCAATCCCAAGGATCCGCCATTAGGAATGAGCTTCTTCAGGGTCCTAACTCTCCTCCCAACACCATACCCGACCCTTCTTGCTGAACCTTGTACACGCGCCGCTCTCTTCATCGAAACCCTTCTAGGTCTCTTGCTCTCGGCATGACGTCCGTCGTTTTGTTTCCTCGGCGGGCATCCTCTCCTGGCTTGTCCTTCCAAGACTTTTCTCCACAGCGTTTCGTTTGACTTGTCAAACGTTTCTTCATTTCCTTGGACCATGCCCTTGAAAGAAACAATAAGAGAATGCTCGCCTGCTGAAATTCCCATCACAGGAAAGGTTTCGATCGGATGAAACACTAATTACTTGTGCGGGGCTTCCAAATTTAATCGCCAAGGCAAGATGCTGTATCGCATATGCCACACTTGCGGGCACTTATATACGGTATTCAGGCGTGGGTAATAATTGGTTTGCGAAATGAGGATAATGGAAATAAATTATGGTAGCCAAAATGTAGGGCCCATGCACAAACGCAATTTCATAGAGGGACTCCGAGGGATTGGGATAAATGAATAAGGAGCAGCCACGTGTACCTAAGGGTGTTGCTTGTTGCTTTGGACATGTTCCCCAGCTCAATGCACATGCAACCACATGATTCTTCACCACCACCCATCTCTCTAATCTAAACCCTCCCATCTCATCAAAACACCCTGGATTATTCCTTCCCCACTTTCCAAAATTCAATGTATAGTATATATAATTGTTTTAAATTCGGGGTCCTTACTATTCTTATTTCCAGCTCAAAAAACATGGCGTTAATTCAGCATGCATATATATATATATATATATATATATATAATTAAACCCTTATTAAGTTTCATATATGGTGGTTAATTAGCTCGTGTTTCCAAATAGGAAGGCCCTATATTATTGAACTGTACGCATTTGCAGAGCCTGTGATTAATTAAATGCTGTTAATTAATCTGTCAACACTTGTGTTAACAAATGTGCACAATTTAGATCCTAATGTTGGGATAAGGTAGATTTTCTTCTGACATTCATGAACCCCATTAATTTTCAATCAAAATGATGATTGATTACCAAGGATTTTATCAGCAAATCATGTTCGAAGTACACCAGCATAAACTTAACCGAGACAATCTGACAGACAAAAATGCATGCATCTGCGCCCGCGCATTAGCGATGCTACGGAAGACATAACTCCAGCATTCAAGATGGCGCCGGAAACTTCATCTATAGTTTAAATATTATAACATTGTTACAGTACTTTGATTCAATTTTTGACAATATATTTGTCGTTTAAGCGAGTATGATATTCTCCCTTTAATTTGACTAAATGCTCAGTACCATGTGTGCTTTTATTTATATTCGAGTAAACCACCTCCCAGAAAATATATGTTATGATGAGGAAGTAAAATCCTAATTGATTCAGTCTCTTAATTATAAAATATACGACTCGAATTCAAAAAAAATTTGTGTAGATCTCCTTAGAACACCATGCACGCTTCTCTGCGCATGTATTCGCAAAAAACAAAGTCGATTACACTTTCTGACTTTCATTCTGGAAGGGTTCTGGTCCTGCCGACATTTATTAACTCTCGTTTTAATGTCGAGAGCTAGCTAGCTAGCTCAAGATCAATATATAGAACATGCACACACATGCAGTTGATGATAAAGAAAAAAAAATGATTTTAATGATCTGGAGATACACCAAGCACAGAATCAAGTCCAGTTACATGAATGGATCATGTGCACCCACGGCTCATCGCGGAGTTGGAGCCCATAAATCTGTTTTGTGATTGGATTTGATCAATCCAGAAGTGCACTGCAAGCAAGGAACAGGTAGGGAGCAGTGTTCTGTTCCTGTCATCCAGTTGTTGGGACATGCTTGCTTTCTTTATATCGGTAGATGAACTTATAATACAAAACAATCAAATCTATGACGGCTGCGCACATGGATTTATCCATAGCTTCAAAGTCTGCATTATTTTCTTCTTCTTCTTCTTCTTCTTAAACTTAATTTGTGGCACAACAGTCATTTCCCAATACGGTTGCGATTGGTGCTTTTCTTTTTTTAATTTTTTTTTTTGTGTGTGTTAGCAGATGGTTGCAAATTAAACTTATCCCTCTCTTATGAAGCTAGCACCTTTAGGGTTTTGAGTTAGAGTACTTGTATTTTTGACAGAACTTAGCTTTGTGATTTGCTGTGGGAAACATCCATGGAAGCTATACGAATTTTTCTCTCTCGATTTGTTAGGATAAATTATCCATCTTCGTGTTTCTTAGCGGCTTAACCCTTTTGGAAATATTCAAGTGAAACCGCAAAACAAAAATCTTTCATATGCACGTTATCCTATTCTTTTTTTATCAAACAATAAAAGTTTTCATCTTGATTACCATTATTTTTTGATAAATTATATTTATTACCGGGCTATTTATATTAATATTAGCGCATGATCAGTCTATCATGTATGGTTAACATTGGTTTGTGTTTTTGTATATATCTGATTTTTTTAAGAGAAAAATTGATATATATATATATATATATTGTTATGATTGTGTCAAAAATAATTTTTAATTTTTTTGATGTAATTTATAAATATAAATATTAAAAAGCAATCACTTGACAATATCAAACATGCCAATTGACTTTTAAAATCTTTGTGGTTCATGCACTGGTAAAATAAAATATATATTTTTATAATTACCTAGCAATTTTTGTGAAAAAATACTTTAAGAATCATAATATCTCATAAATATTCATCCTTAGAGGTTATTTAAATTTGAAAGCTAGCAATCTTCATTTCCATTCGAACGTGCAGTGATGAAACCCTAGCTTCTTTTAGCACATGCAAAGAGCCTAATTGGACCAACTACCCACGTGCAACGGAATGATAATCCAAGGAGAAGAAGCCCTGCTAGGTGCGTGTGGGCCTTCGGGCCCATTGAACACGCCTCCAGCACCACTTTTCCTCCATCTCGTGCTGGAATAACAGCATGCCACGTTCACCACGTCCTATCCATTTTTATATGTATATAAAATGGCACCCAATTTTGTTTTTAATTACTTGTTTTGTTTTTTTATCAAGATTAGATAAAACTAAATTACTGTATAAAAAATTAAAGAAAAAAATCAATAAAAGGAGATAACAAAAAGAAATTGAAAAC
>CM063601.1:7333882-7370937 GCA_032356905.1 Salix exigua
TAGGGCATCTCCAGCGGGAGAGGCATCCAGGAGCTAAAGCTATATTTTCAAATTTTTAGCTTCTTTTGCTCTATTTTATGTCTCCAACGGGGAGAGGCATCCCAGGAGCTAAAGCTATATTTTCAAATTTTTAGCTTCTTTTGCTCTATTTTATGTCTCCAACGGGGAGAGGCATCTTAATAGGCAAAATGCCTTTTCTTCAACCGAGTATCCATTCCTACATATTTTGCACTGCAAAGCCAAAAAATATATAGCCGTTGGAATTATACCGTTGATACACAGTTGAAAACACAAATCAAATACACAGCAACATCAACGGGAACCACACAATTGAATCAATTCAAAAAACTTCCTCCAGTTTCCGAAGAAACCAAATAAAAAGGGTATTGATGAATTAACAAGGGTGGGTACGTA
Source organism: Salix exigua (assembly GCA_032356905.1). Lineage (NCBI taxonomy): Eukaryota > Viridiplantae > Streptophyta > Magnoliopsida > Malpighiales > Salicaceae > Salix > Salix exigua. The sequence goes on from CM063601.1 coordinate 7,334,297, forward strand.
ACTCATAATTTTTACTGGGGGTGGCTGTGGAGATGCAGTTGCAAGAGAAGCAATTGTATCTATCGAGAGGGTTGTTCGCATTGTTTGATTTAGAGGCAGGAATTGAGAGAGTGTGAAAGAAGTGAAATTGGGTTTGAACATGGAGAAAGGGATATTTGAGAGAAAGAATGATGGCAGAGTTTTGATGGGGTTATGGGAGTGGAAGGAAAGAGTAAGATGATGATGGTGGCCATTCTTTTGGATTTTGAGAAAGAGAGGCTAACGAATGGCTGGGTGTGTTTTGGTTTGGAGGGGGGCTGCGGCGCTGAAGGTAGAAAAGAAGGATGGTAGGGTTTTTTAAGTGTGAGATGGAGAGGAACGAACATGGTTTTTTATACTAATTATTATTATTATTATATAATTATTATTAATTATAATAATAATAGTTAGCATAAAAAAATAGGGTATTAATTTGTAATTAATTTGATTGAATTATTTGTAATGGAATGTATTTTAATTAATTATGTTTGAACTTATTGGTTATTTGTTAATATGTTCATTTTTTTTTAATTTTTCTAACACTCAAAGACAAATAAGTAACATTAATTAACTTCAAATACAATAGCCATAAAAAAACATATAATTACTTGAAAAACATAAAATAAGTAGCTTAAATTTCAAATATTGCAGGTCTTTTAATTATATTTAAATTTATTTTTTTAAATTTAAATATAATTAAAAATAATAATTTTATTGTTAGAGGATTTTTCAAAAGTAATTAGTTAATTATACAACTTACTCCTATTAATTGTATAATGAAACTATATACAAAATAATTGAATTTTATTTAAAATAATATAAAAAAAATAACTCTCTCAAATGGCTCTTTATCATTGAAACACACATTACCAAACAAGTCATTTATACACTATTCAAAGAACCATTTTAGAGATTTGGCTCTTTGAATATCAGAGAACCATTTTCTTCATATTATTTTAAAAATATGTACGATTTCTAAAATAAAAAATTCTTAATCCCCACCATTTCACTAATTTTATTTTTTTTTGCTTTATTTTTTTATTTTATCTACTAATATCAAAAATAATTTTTTAAAAAATAAAAAAAATATTATTCAATATATTTTCAAATAAAAAACAATTTGAACTCTAGACAATTAGGGAAAAAAGAAAGAAAAGGTCTAATCAAAAATATATCTGAAAAACAAAACAAGCTATTTAGATAACAACATGAACAAAACAAAAACTCGTGAAAAATTCTGAAGCTACAGAAAACAAACAGCAAAGCTTGTAAAGCAACCACAAACATGTGTAAGACTGGTAGATACACAATGATGGTGGAAAATTCAGAATACAAAACACATACAGACTCTGTATTCCAGCACTCATTGCAACTGAGAACTAGGGAGTTATGCCATCTAAGCCTGCAGTAAGACAAACACAGTAAGTTAACCATATAATCGATCATCACATGAGAATAAGCAAAGTGTAGAGATACCACATGATTCTACCTTGTTTGCGATGTTGTTTGAGAGCCAGTCCAATCCCTCATACAGCCCTTCACCAGAGGTGGCACATGTGCTCTGGATATACCTGCAATGAATGGATATAAACAAGTCTGTTGACAAGATAATGGTGGATTGCTGGTAAAGAGCATCTGACAGTAACAAGTTAGCTTACCAGTGGCGCTGACGAAGAGAGTGGAGACCAAGCTTATCAGTTATCTCAGCAGCATTCATTGCATTTGGAAGATCTTGCTTGTTTGCAAACACTAGAAGCACAGCATCCCTCAACTCATCCTGTAAAAGCAACAGGAGGTATTATGATCGCAGAAAAATCATGCAAAGGTAACAAATCAAAGCACAGCGTGTAAATTTAAACTTAATCTGCAGCTTTTCATGGTTCCACACTTGCTAGTCCTATGAAAATATGAAGCATTGTGGTACCTCATTCAACATTCTGTGTAGCTCATCCCTAGCTTCAACCACTCGATCTCTGTCGTTGCTATCAACCACAAAGATAAGTCCTTGTGTGTTCTGGAAGTAATGCCTCCACAAGGGGCGGATCTGGGGAAGTAAAACAATAGGTCATCAACTGATAAACAAATTAAGGGATAGAATATTTAAATCTTTTGACAGATTGCAATGCATCTGAATCAGTTATGCTTTTATTATTTGGCAACAACCAAAAATGCTTCAACAAGAAAAGGAATGGAACAAGGATGCGAAAGCAAGCATCACTGGGAGAATTTGGCAGAGGGCCACATTCATGCATTTGACTATCCTAACAATCAAGCATAAGACTAAAGATGATCAAGTGAAGAGGTGGAACACCTGGAAAACTCTAGCACTAGAGAGTGTCTCAAAATGTAAGCCACAAAATAAAGCATTTCCCTTGATAATCAAAGGAAACAACAGAGCATACACAATGGCATAACATATTTAGCTCATGAATATGTTAAGTGCTGATGGAGGGAAATCAAACCAGCACTAGACCGTCCATAAGCACTCATTTTCAAGTACATAGATTCAATAACTAAAGAGGAAATCTTGAACCATAGAAGCTTAAGCTCTAGAATGCAAACATATTTCATTGCTTTCCTTGTTATTAAACCCAACCCATCCAGCACTATTTAGTGAAAGATAAAAGGCTTCTATATCTACTACATCCCGAAGTGATAATGACCTTCATGCAAAAGTAAAAAAAGGTCAAATATATACTCAATAAGACACACATACCTTGTCCTGACCCCCGACATCCCAGACAGTAAAGCTAATGTTTTTGTACTCCACAGTCTCCACATTGAATCCTGATCAAACATCATCATCAGATATGAGCCAATAAAAATATACAGGGGATAATAGATTTAAAATCAAGGTATATTAGTAATCTTCTCAAAATAACATGAGACTTACCAATAGTAGGAATGGTGGTGACGATCTCACCGAGCTTGAGCTTGTAGAGGATGGTTGTCTTACCAGCAGCATCAAGACCCACCATCAGAATACGCATTTCCTTCTTAGCAAACAGTCTGCTAAACAACTTGGTGAAAGACAGCCCCATTTTCTCACGTCTGCCGATTACAACAACCCAAAAATGAGCTCACTAATTGTAAATTCCCATAGCTAGATCTAAGTAGCTTGATTTAAAACATTGCACATTTTTAAAGAACAAAGAATCACGAATCGGAATCCTAATAAAAAAGAATCATATCAACGTATTAGATATGAACCCAGAGATTATCTAGATTAATGAGTAAAAAAACCCGCCATGAGTAGAGAATTCAGATATTCAATACATAATGCATAGAACTGAAGACAGCTTAGACATGAACTTAAACCTGATTTCCTACAGAACAGGTGCCAAACAGGATGTGTTGCATCCAGTGATCTCCAAATCTAAGGTATCATCACACGATTACAAATCATGCAAAAACAAAAGCATAATATAAAGCAAGATCCATGAGGCAGCATCACATCAAAATTAAGATCAAGCCATCACGACACCAAATCGTGCTCTAATTCTTATATTAGACAAAATCAACGGCATAAAATCCGAATCAAAGAACTTTAACAATTAGATCGAGAAAAACAAGACATGGATTGAGGAAATGATCAGAATATAGGCTTCCGAATACAAGGGGATAACACTTGCCTGGCAAGGAGCCAGGGGAGAGAGAGATCTACCTCGGTGGAGAGAGTGGAGGATATTAAATTGAGGAGGAGGAGCTGTCCTTCACGGCAAATATTCACACGATCCAAGAGATTGGTTGTTTGTATTTATAGAACTTCACCGGGATCCTTGTCGTTTTTGCCATTTTTCTATTTTAACTGTCAAGTACGCCGTTAACTGTTACCGTGTGGTTGCTTTTGTTACGCCGTCAATACAGCGTTGTGGCCTGGGTTAACATTAGTTGGAGATTGCTGCCTGTTTGGAAATAGGAGAAGCGTTTCTCGTTTCGAGGATCAAGGCTTTCTGATCCCGACACTTGGAACTTCTGTCTTTCAACTTGCCTGTTAGATAATTTTCTGTTGATATTGTGTTTTAATTTTTTAAAAAAATATAAAATTTAAAGTTTTTATTTTTTATATTAAATTAAAAAAATAGTTTTAGATTATTTTCATGCTAAAATTAAAAATAATTTTAAAAATATAAAAAAAATATATTATTTTAATATATTTTCAAATGACAAAATATTTCAAAAACAATATCAACCATATTATCTAACAAGCACTAGACATATATAAATTCAAAATTCTTAATAAGGAATGAAAAAATGCAAGATTTTCTTTTTATCAGCGACATTTTATTGTGATATCAATCTACGTTTTACAAAAATAAATAAATGTATAATGTCTCACGTCCTAGGCTAGATGGTAGTTTATATTTTACATACGCAAATCATTTCCAGATACAAAATTAAGAAATTACATTTGGTGTGCCACTCCTCTTTCCCTCGGAAAGCAACAGCTTTTATGGTGCTTGAATTTCTTCTCAGCACTATAATTAAATACAATATATTATTAAATAAGTCTAAAAAAGAATTATCTTTCCTCGTGAAAATTTATTGAATTTAAAAAACTATAAAAGAGAAAAGATAACAAATTGTTTTGAAAATACTAGTCAATGTACTTGAGTTGCATTGTAGGTGGGATTTTAAGTTATTTCTAATGAAAGAATTTTTTTTTGGATACGAGGAAACTTTACTTTTTAAAAAATATGTTTTGTGGGCTCATATAAATGAGTAAAATTCTGGTTATTCCAGACTCTTACAACGGGTACACACCCTAACTCAAGCTCAAGACCTATTGTGTAGATCATCAATTTCGTGACATCAATCCATGCCTCTTGAGACAACACAAAGATTTTTTTTTCATTTTATTAAGACCATTATAATGTTATCAAACACATATAGAAACCAAACCAAAACATATAATAAAGACTAAATTAATATTTTCATAAGGTAATAAAATAATAATATATTAGACCAATTTCCATCTAATGGTTTAACCAGTCAGATGCATTACCTAGTCATAGACCCAGCTGGTTTAACTAATTTTGTTCTTGTTCTTGTTTTCTTACCTGAATATACTATAAAAATCCTGGAAACTCATTTTTTTTATAAAAAAATATGAAATTTAAAGAAAATAAATAAAAAAGGGAGGGAACAACATATTGAATAAATCTCAATTTTGTAGCTTAGTGTGTTAAACCCATAATCAAAGCCATGAAATTCTTTGGTTTTTATAAAAAAAAATCCAAATATATGAAAACAAAAATAGAGTTTTTTTTTTTGAAGTTAAAAGATGTAATTTGAAGAAAAAAACTGAAGGAGAAGAAAAACACATGAAGAGGTAAAGAGCACATGTTTGATTTGGAAGGCCTAGTGAATCTGGGCCTTAAAAAATACCCAAATCACGCGAGTCTCTTGTCCTGTCCTGCTCGTATGATTTCTTTTTTTCTTTTCAAGTAAAGTGATGACAATACTCATTCATTTTATATATATATATATGCTAGACAATGCCCCGCGCTTCGTCGTGGGCAGTACAATATTTTTTTCAATGTAAAAATATTTTTTATTATAATATAAATTTAGCTAAAATAATAAATCTGTGCAGAATTCATGTCAAGTGCAAGTTTTTTTTATAAAAATATATGAATTTATAATCGATATAAATTTATCTGTTTAATAGCTTGAAACGAAATAACCAGCATAAATTTATCATCATCATTAAAAAAGCAAGAAAACTCGGATATCTGAATTATTAATTTCACTGTATTAAGATTAGTTCATTTTATAATCCAATTTAAATTAAACAAAAATAAAATATAAATTGTGAAAATACATACACTAATCAAATAAAACAATAAGTTGTTAATTTTCTAGCAACAAAACGACGAAAACATAGATTGAAAATTCATCCCGACGTTATTGTCATTATCATTGCTATTAAAGCTAAAATTATTACTAACATTACTGCCAAAACAATTAAAATAATTAAATTTCCATGAAAAAAACAAAAGATTTTTATAAAAAAAAACAATAACTAAAATTATCATTATTATTGCATAAATAATAAAATCACAAAAATCATATAATCTAAAGAACAAATAAAGAAACAGAAAACAAAAAAAATGAATAAAGGAAAAAATAGAGTAATATTACTTTTAAAATGATCATCGATATAAATTAAAATTTCATGAAAATCTTTAAAAAATCAAAAGATTTTTATAAAAAAAATAATCACTAAAATAATCATTATTATTGGTTCGGAGATTAGTGAACAAAAAAACGTATAAGAAAAAAAAATAAAAAATAATAATAAATTGGTTTGGAGATTAGTCATGGTGTGTCAACACTGCCCTGGACACCCCGATTATCAAAAAATAGATTTGGTCCGAGGAGTAGTGGTGGTGCACTTGAGCTGGTCCGGAGATCGTGGTTATAAAAAAAATATATAAGTGAACTAAAGAGTTTAAGGTGACTGAGAGACCATGTATAAAAAAAAATGTATAAGCGAAAGAAAACAAAAAACAATATAAGCGTGAAAGCACTGTAGTAATCCATATTGTTTTTTAAAAAATTCGGCCCAAGAATTAGTCGTGGCGTGCTTAAGCTGGTCGGAGATCCCGGTTATAAAAAAAAATGTATAAGTGAATAAAAAAATTAAAAAAAAGAAAAAAAATGTACCAGCGGGAAAATATTTTAGAAAAAAAATATGGGTTCGAGGATTGTCGTGGTATGCATAGGTTGGCCTAAACACCCTGGTTATAAAAAAAAATTGGATATGGAGATTAATCATGGTGCATTTAAGCGAGCTCGAACACCCTGATTATTAAAAAACAAAAAAAGAAAAAAATATATAAGAAGAAAAAAAAATGTAATAAGAAAAAAAAGAAAAAAATAATAAGTAAAAAATACAAAAAAATGAAAAAAAGCAAAAAATGGAGGAAAAAAAAGAAGAAAAAAAATAATTAAGAAAAAAAAAGAAACAAAAAAAAAGAGAAAACAAACGTAAGTTGAAAAACAAAAGTTAAAAAAAAAAATATTACAATCCAGTGCACTGTGTCTATATGCACAGTGCACTGTGCACAGTAAAACAGGCACGCCTATTATATATTAGGTAATATATATATAAAGATAAACTATATATATAAAATTTCCTAGCAATTTTTGAGTTCATATGAGCCGAAGCTATCTGTCATGTATATAAACTATATGTCTCATTAAATTTTTCTCTGAAATCCTCCCTGTGGAAGAAAAAGGAGTGTGAAATTATATGTATGAATTTATAATTAAATAACAGGCAACGTTGGAAGCAGCGGGGATAGCTCAGTTGGGAGAGCGTCAGACTGAAGATCTGAAGGTCGCGTGTTCGATCCACGCTCACCGCATTCCTAATTTTAGGCCAGGGATTTATTTATGCTTCGATGTAAGTTGCAGTATACCAAGCAAGGTTCCATGTTGATCTCTCTCCCCTACACAACAAAGCCTTCATTTGTGAAACCACATTGGAATCTCTCTCATTTTGCTCCTAGCAATCAGAAAAAAAACAGTTCCTCTTCCTTCTTCTTTTGTTTTAGTTGCTCTACAATCATGATGAAATCTTTCGGTGATGCAGCAGCAACGGTTAACAATCAAGACAGCCTTGTGCAGCAGCATCAGCAGTTGGTGCAGGTTAAGGACGACGACAATCTTGGTGTCCGTGAAATTGCAACTGGTAAGGGATTTGCAGGTGCATTTCAACTTCTAAGAGATCCAGAAGAACTTAAACTTTTTCATTCTATCAATACCAATTCTCATTTGCCCGCAAGTTCAATAATGGTGATATGAAAAACAAGCCTATAAAGCTCTTTCTCACGAGCTTCATGGCAGGGACCAGGGAAGACTAAGTAAGAGAGGCGACTGAAGAAATACCATCAAGAGATGAAACGTACCTTTCAGAATATTTTTTGTCCGACCAGAAGGTTAGGGAAGCTCACCTTCATAACACTCTCCCCTCGTTCTTCTTTATTTAAGTTTATTAATCATCCATCACTGGCTGATGTTTAAGATTAGCACTGGTACTTGATGATTTTGAGAGCAACTATGAACTACTTGTTCATGTGGTTTAATTCTCAATTCAATGTTCATGTTTTTTTAGTCTTTCTAATCAAGACAGAGCAAAATGAGTGCAAATCTAATAAAATTTCCACTTCTTTTTTCCCATCTAGGGCTCCTATAATTATGGGGTTCTTCTTTCCCATTCCGATTAACTGTCAGGATGACTGAAATCCAGTAATATTCATCTTTAGCAACTCCAATTCTGACACAGGTGCTTATTATTTTGGATTTTGTTTGATGTTTGGAATCCCCACATTGACTGCGATTTTATCTAACAGCCCCTCATTTAAATTGAGTTCTTAAACACTTAGTTTAACAATGTAAACTTGTTATTTAATCTTGTGTTGAACATCCATTTTTCACCAGTGATCTTCTGTTCTTTTGAAAGCTACGTCTACTCCCGAGTATTGCTTTTCTCATTCATATTCTGAACGCGTTGACCCTTATATTCATAGAAAGATTGCACCTCTAACTATTATAATCTGATAAGAATTTTAACTAACTAATCCAACAAAAAAATTAATAAACTAGTCTAACACAAATTCTTTTCAATTAAGAATTCTTACATTGACTAGGATTTTATCTAACATAACTGAAGAATAGCACCATTGTGTATGTGGACATGCATTCCATCTAGTATGACCTCATCGCGAATGCTGCTACCTATGGTATGGCCTCATTCCGAAATTCTATATAGATCCACACAACTTGTCAAGCAAATTGAAGACCATTCTGCTAGTTTCATTGCTGAAGAAAATAGATCTTTCGTTTAGTACGTGTGAAACGCACGTGCTTGTGACCTCAAGCTGACAGTCTGATCAACAGGTTTTGAGAATCCAGTGAAGGCATGTTTCAGCTATATATGGCGGTCCACCGTACAGCTACAATCCTAATACTACATACGCAACCGAGTACAGAAGCTGCCACTGCAGTCATTTCCTCCAAAATACATCTACTGATTACTCTACTCCTCGGATCAATTCAATTATTTATGCAATAACTAGAGAGTTTGCAGCTTGGTTGAAATTGCTAATTTAAATATCCTTGGAAATTTAATACTTGCAGGAACTTTACAGGCAGACCTAGTTGAGATTGTATCTATTATATATTGCTAGTTGACGTGCGGTTCAGTGAATGAGATCAACAATTTTCACATTCCTGCAGCACATGGTTCGTAGCATCCACAAGAAAATTCCTCCGGTCATCTTGCAAATGGAACGCATATCTATCTATCTATCTATCTATCTATCTATCTCTATATATATATATATATTAAGAGAATGTGGTATATGTAACAGAAAAAAAAAAAGAAGAAGAAGAAAGTGGTTTTGACTTGCAACTGGATCATGCCAAGTAGACAGATAATGAACTCCAGCAAATTAACTTGATTGAATATCATGGTGGAAGTCTTTCCATGTGAACGAAAATTCCCTGCCTCTTTAAAACCCATGAGCATTTATCCAATCTCCGTATTGTCTCTACTGATATTTCATTGATGGTGAGGGGTTTCTAATGCGTTTTACTTGATTGATATATATGGACCAGAACGATGTGGTAGTCGCCTTGCATGCATCAAGCTTAACGTATGCAGCTGTTCTTGAAAAGATCCCTTCTTTTCTTGCAGAAATTAAATTAGCTACTCAAGTGCGAGATCTGCAACGAAATGAGAGCAATATTTGAAGATGAAACGGTCGTCTATGCAGACATATACAAGATCAAATACAATCTCTTCGTCAAGTATAAGAAATAGGGTGAGTTTAATTAGAGTCGAAATCCTGATGTCAGTTTGAGTTGAAATTAGAGGGTGCTTTTTATTATTGTTCTGTATGTTCTGTGGATCTGAGTTGGGTGTGCTTTCACTTTAAATAATTCCCACGTATAAAAGCCTGGGTCTTGATGATCCAACCATTCATGGCATTGTGGCTACAAAGGGCCAGCAAATAATTACAACGTTAAAGCAACGTGCGGCCAGCCTGGTTGCAACATTTGCAAGAAAGTCTCACAATCTTTAGCGTTGGATAAAGTTCACTGCACTGAAGCGGGCAACCGCGTGACTGGGATGAATCTGCCAAAATCTCACCTCACTTCTTACATGTTTTGAGTCATTCTGGACAACAATATCTAAAGGGAAGATAAATTACACCTTGTATTTGAGTTTTGCGATTATCATTTTGATTACGGGTGATTACACAAGGCTGTGTTATTCATTTTTCAAATTTATGGCTATAAACTTCTGATTACTTAATAAAATTGTGTGAGTAGAGCATGTTCCATGCCTCCATGGAAAAGGTAGTGATTGCACATTTGAAGTCTTGGCTTTCATCACCTGATCCTTGTTCCTGCAACTGCTGCTGATGCTGCTGGTATAAAATGACAGGACAAAAACTTAAAGCAATTTTCAGGTATACTTACCCAGCAGGTATTTAAATCAAATTTGTTAATATCGTTTTGATTAATATTTTGTTTTTTCAATTAGAATGAAATATTTTAATTTCAACCAAAACAAAATGAAATCGACAACTATGCTCTAAATCATCACTTAAAGCGAACAAGGGGACTAGGCACTAGAGTCCAGACACTTGGCTAAGTTACATGTCAACTTTGAACACCCCCACCCAGGCAGCTATGTCCCAGTGCTGCAATTTCATTTACAGGAAAAACACACATAATTGCAGCATGAACAAAATTTGCCATTGATGTAGTTGGTGGTGTGGAATCTGCAGTAGTGACCCATGAAAAGCTATATGCTTCTTATCAGTGGGCCTACCACTTCAGTCAATGGCTGAGATTGAAAATGAAAGGTCTGCCTTTATGGACAGATGGTTTTGTCTTCGCCTCACAAATCTCAATTATGAGCAGGGATTAAAGTCTGTGCTGGACAAAATCATTTGAATGCAACTACAGCCGATTTATTTAATCCCAATAAAGAAAAATGCATGAAAAGCATGCTTGCAGGTTTATTTCGTGCTCATTTTTGTTTTTATATGTTTTTAAAATTATTTTTAATTTGAAAATGTATTTTTTTTATCTTTCAAATTAAACTAAATAAATAAAAAGAAACAAAACACAATTTTAAATCACTGTTCATCTTATTTTAATATTTTCTGGCGGGACATGGGCAGTAGTGGACTTGCAACTTTATTTTCATTATCGTATAGGATCAACCTGTCATGATTCATGAAGAGCTTGAAAGTGTTGAATCTACCCTAACTCAAAAAGATTTAAAAAATAAAGTGATAATAGTATATGAAGGATAGTTAACTTAAAAAAGAAGAAAAGATAAAATATATCACCACCCAAATTGCTCGCACTTTTCATTATGGAGATGATTACATAAATTTCAACCCATAATAAAAATTCAACAAGAAATAAAATTATGTCATTGACCGCCAAAAAGTTGTATCGCATCATGTAATAATGCTCCAAACATCTAGTAGTAGCTCATTATCATAAAAAAAAAAACTTAGGATTAAAGAATTTACTTTTCATTTGTTTTTTTCTATTTTATATTTGAGTATTATGATTACTAATACAATAATTATCAAATTTATAAAACTGTAGGACAGGTGGAATTGGTTGAAGTGTCTTGACCCGACAATCATGTTAATAAAGAATATATTGTAATCTATACACATTCAAAAAAACTTTGGAAACTGGCCGTAGCTGACAGAACCTGGAGAACTCGTGATAAATTGGGTCCTTGGCGAGTTGAACCGAGAAGAAAATAATACGCCAACAATTCAACAAATCTGTTCGAAGTAAGAGTTGCGAAGGCAGGACAAGTTACCGAACATGAAACCTAAACAGAAAGAGTAGGCTGAAAATCTTGGAAGCTAGTTGGGTCCTAATAGAACCAGTTCAGTTCATAATATAATATATATAGAAATCGAGAGAATTTCTTAGGATCTATAATTGATACATAGGATCTGAGGTTGATTCCTAATTAGATCAAAACAATTCATTTTACTGTAATTGAGTCCTAATTACATCACGTTACAAGATATTCTAACATGTGTGATGATAACCAAAAACCTTTGTAAATCCGAAAATATTCAACAAAAAAGAATTCATAAGGTGATCCCACCAAGTAATTCACGATAAGGAGTCACCTTCGGAACTGTAAGATTGACAGTGTAAACTCTTAATTGTAGGGGTCCAAGTGGAAGATTAGAGAATCTACAAGGACTGGAATATAGTTTAATATTTATTAATTTTGTTAAAAAAAGATCCCTCAAAGCTGTGTTTCATGACCCAAAGCAAATTTAAAAAATAAAAGAGAACTTAACTGCAAGCAAGAAAAAGTATCCATTTTCTTAAGGACTGCTGACATAGTTTTGATGGTCATAGCTCACTTTATGAATCTAGACTCTTTATAGTCGAATAATATAATATTTTTGCATCAGGAAACGAAAGTTCTTCCTAGTATTTATTTTCTTAAAAAAAGATGTGACGACAATATATAAAAGAGTCGGTAGATACCCAAGAATCAGAGAGTGATGCTCGTCTGCCAACCCTTATAATTAAACTGAATGATTGAATATACCCTAATGCGATCCCTTTCATTGCAGTTCCCTTTAGGTTCCCACCTTAATTCAATCTTGCGTCTACTTTATATATATATATATATATATATATATATATATGATCATGACAACAAGAAATTAAAAAAAGATGACAGCAGTATCATTTGAGTTTCTCTCAGCCTCAAAAAATAAAAAACATCGATCTTTTTTCTTCTTTTTTTTCCGGTTTAAGAAAAGGAGAAAATAGTTTTCAGATAAAGTAGTGTGATAACAAATAGTTTGTGATCTATACATTAAGATTTGAGTTTGAAAACGTGGCGCGATCTGCACGGCATATCTCGAGTTCGAGTAGAACATTTACTCATTATAAGAGTCTAAGACAACTAAAATTTTATTCACTTATCTGAGTCTATAAAATACACTTTACATAGTGGAATTTTATCATATAAAAAAAGGTAAAACATTGATCATCTGTGTTATAATGACTCAGAGATGAGTGTTACATTCCTTTCACTAAACGCCACCAGTGCTTACATAGTAATTAATTGACCAGTTTCCATTATTGTTGTGTGAAAAAAAGAAGAAGATAAGATTAAATGACAAGTCATTTTTTGAATTATACATACATACATTTATACATATATAATAAAAATATTTTTCAAGTTAAATATTGAATAAAATATTTTAAGCGAAAGTACATGATTAGGCTTTGCAAAGAAATCTGTATGGTTGGTTTTCCTCGTTCCTTCACATCATGAGAAACGAAAGTGAAAAGCACTTTCTGGTTTATAAGAACATGAACGGTTTAGAAACGAGGATAGGCAAGAGAGGTCATTTTCAGATTGGATTTTGAAAGTGGTCACCATAATTATTAAATCTAAACGCACTTGGCTAGGTTTTCGGCAGCCAATGCCAAGAACATACTGTGCATTATTAGGGCTCTGTTATAATTAATTATATATCTTTCACTCTTTAATCGTGATCATAATATATGGCACGAATAAGAACGAAGCACACCCTCCCTCTCATTCGATCTCCTGTTTCAGTTCTGTCCCATATGACACTCCTGTTTAGCAAATCAAATTAGAGTCTTCAAGAAATAAAGGCTCTTGCTAACGTTAGAATAAACATATGTATATATATGTATGTATATGTATATTAAGAAAAAAGCATGGAAGGTTGATTGTGGACAGGAAGAGAAGTTGAGAAACAGTAACAGGCGGGCAGATAGCTAGAATGAGCTGTTCCAGCTTCTGAGCACATGGGGAACAATTGAATATGATAAATTATTTTGGCATTCCTGATGGTGTTGCATCTGCCCTCAAAAGCATATGGAAATGAATCGAGTTTATTAACCAAATGGCCAGGGAAAGGTCAACTGGTTTACTTGTCATTTACGAAAGGCATTTTCGAACAAGTTGCAGGGTCATTTTACTTAACAATATCCGATCTAGGGTGGAGGGAGGAGTGGCTTCGATATACTCTCAAGCACTTTCAGGACAGAAATCGCGGGAGTTACTCATCCTTCGACAGCAAGAACTTCCACCATATTCTTTCAAAAATGGAACTCGGATGAGAGAGCATGGGGGGAGCTAAGAACATCAATAAACAAATAATACACATCATCTCTCCTTGTATATGTCAACCCAAAAAACTCGCAGATTTGTTCTCTCTAAATTAATAATGATGAAGTACGTACTTCTAAGAAAGTTTACAAAGTTTTAAAGGGGTCGGAAACTTTATTTAATTAGAAAATAAAATTCCAAAAACAACAAGGAAATAAGTATAGAATCTGAAAGGATGTATGAAACCCAGAAATAACTAGGAAAATCATAAACTTGTCAAAATTAGAGTTCCAGAGATAGATTTTCAATATCTAAAGATTTGATGGTCCAAATAACGATTCAATAATTTTGGTTTGGGGTGAAAACAACTTTAGAAACTTATGGAAAAAATTGAACGATTCAATTATCAAATCAAAAGTAATGTGTTCTTAAGTCATCACTCTAATTTGACACGACCATATCTTTTTTTAATCTTAAACATGCTCCACTTGTCCATGTACCTATATAATTTGTGTAAAGTAAATCTTTATCTAGTTGCACTAGACTCACACTTGATGCTTCAGAATTGTTGAATATGCAAGTTAGAGTAAATCAAAAATGGTTGTTTTTTAAAGTGTTTTTTTGTTGTTGAAAATGCATCAAGATTAATAATTTATTTATTTATTAAATTAATTTTTAATATCAACATATTAAAATATAAAAAAAATTACAAAAAACCTGTGACATTGAAAAAACAAACACTGCCTTCGCTATCTTACAATGTACTAAACATGTACAAAATGAACCCAAAAAAAGTACATCAGATCCCTTATTCTTATTTTTTTTTTAATTTATAAAGAGGGTGCCAGCAGCATTGTAATGTGAGGCACAAGTTCCTCTCCTCCCTCGGAGATGTAAAAAACACAGATAAATATAATATTGCTCTGAATCCCCATCAAAGTGAAGGCACCGAAGTTAGCTCTCTGATATCGCCACGTCAGATCAGACCCGCCATCTAATGTGGGGCAGGATGCTTATAAGGCTGCATCAGAGGGTCATGATTTCTACTGAATAATTAATTCACTCTTTTGAATCAGGCATCGTGATTCTGAACCGCAATAAAGCTCAATGATAGTCAACTATTGCTCACAAGTCACAATGTGGCCAAGAAAAGCTTCAAAATATACCACCTCTATGCGACACTTGGCCAAACAAAACCCGACAAATGGTATCTGAACCTTCCTGGTGGGTCCATGCATCTGATGTGGCCCAATTAAAAGGGAGAGTGCATGGAAGTGGAAAAGACAAGAGTACAGAGGATTGACATCTCCCAAGCTAGAGACTCTTCATTTCACTCGCCCTTCTCCCTCTTGACAAAGCATTGCTGCCTGCACCAAATCTACCTCCACACCGACCTTTTTACTGCTATATATACTTGGAGCTTGCTTCTCCTTCAATTGCCAACACATTGAAACTCAAGAAGAGTTTCAGGAGGTCTGTATTGCTCTTGTTTGTGGAGACCAAGCCACCCAATCCTGTCGTGAACTGCGAACTTTTCCCCCTTGGAACTCTTTTTTGCCTTAAACACCTTGCCACCCATCGCATCATTATTTCACCTTGTTGTGCTTGTTAAGCATAGAGCAAGCCCATTTTTGGATTCATCTTTCTTTTTCTTTTTCTTTTTCCCCCTCTATTCCTTGTGTAAGTTGACCGATTGATTATTTTCAAGTTATGTTGCTTTTTCCACTAATGGCAAATCCATTTCTCCCTGCAAAATCCCAAAATTGTCGCTAGAGGGTATTCTAGCTTTAGCTTCTGTGTGTTTGGGTGATATTTCGCAAGCTTTCGAAGAAGGAAGAGACTCAAGTGCAGCACTACTTTTCACCAGCTAGCTTCTTGTTGGATAACATCATGGAGGAGACATTTGTGCCGTTTCAAGGAATCAAGAATGACCTTCGGGGAAGATTGAGGTGTTACAAGCAAGACTGGACAAGTGGACTTAAATCAGGCTACAGGTATCTCATCTCTTCAGTGATCATACAAAACTTTGTTGTGCATGGTTAGCAGTAATTGCCATTTTGCTGACAGATACATATATTCTTTGCATTTTATGCCTTCTTTGTTGGTCAATTTCAACATGATCGTTTGTGACAAAAAAACAATTGATCTTCTTTTCAGGATTCTGGCTCCCACCACATATATTTTCTTTGCTTCCGCTATTCCGGTCATTTCATTTGGTGAACAATTGGAGAGAAATACTGGTATTGAGATGAACTCAGTAAAGAACTATTTTTTCTCCCGTTGAAAAATCTTTTTTCTTTTAAAATTGATGTTACCCCACTCAAATCATGCACATTCCTTTTTCCATACTCTACCGTTTTATCGAAACATTTTAATCTCAAGGTGGAAAAAAGAAACGAAAGAGACATGACTATAATGTGAGATCATAGCACGTCATGAAATCTATCTTGCACTTGCAGATGGGGTTCTAACAGCAGTTCAGACCCTAGCATCCACCGCAGTTTGTGGGATCATACACTCAATTATTGGGGGTCAACCTTTGCTGATATTGGGAGTCGCAGAGCCAACTGTCATCATGTATACATTTATGTTTAACTTTGCTAAAGAGAGAGCTGATTTGGGAAGGGGTTTATTTCTTGCATGGACTGGATGGTGAGCTGATTAACCCTTTTTTAGTGTTCTTAGATGATCTCCTTCCTCTGTTTAACAAAATTCACCTGGGTATATGATCTTTCAGGGTATGTGTTTGGACTGCACTCTTGTTGCTCTTACTGGCTGTCTTAGGAGCATGCTCCATTATCAATAGGTTCACCCGTATAGCAGGAGAGTTATTTGGTCTTCTTATCGCAATGCTCTTCATGCAACAGGCTATCAAAGTAAGAGTAGTTAAAGACTTGGTCTGCATTATGATGGTTTTTTGTGATTAGTTTCTACTTGGTATTATTTTTTGTTTTATTAAACTAAGCAATTGACTTGATTGTGAAGGGACTTGTTGACGAATTTCGCATTCCACAACGAGAAAATCCAAAATTAATCGAGTTTATACCTTCATGGAGGTTTGCGAATGGAATGTTTGCTTTGGTACTATCATTTGGCCTCCTGCTCACTGGATTAAGAAGCCGCAAGGCAAGATCATGGCGCTATGGGAGTGGTGAGTAGATCAAAATTCAGGTTTCTGATAGAAAAGCACTAAGGGCTTCTGCTAATTATGATCAATCAGCAATCTTGATCACTTTAAATATTACTCTATTCTTTTGTTTTGAAAACTTGGAATTTGTTTTCCTGACAGGTTGGCTTAGAAGTTTAATAGCAGACTATGGTGTACCCCTCATGGTTGTAGTGTGGACAGCTGTTTCGTATATTCCAACAGGAAATGTTCCTAAGGGGATCCCCCGGCGTCTTTTCAGCCCAAATCCCTGGTCTCCTGGTGCATATGATAATTGGACTGTCATTAAGGCAAGTTCTGTCGTGTCTTATAGTTATCTGAAAATCAATGAATTTTATCTCAACATATTTGACTAAAATGATTATTTTAACCCCATATGACAGGATATGTTAGACGTTCCCATTTTCTACATAATTGGAGCTTTCATTCCTGCTACGATGATTGCAGTGCTTTACTATTTTGACCATAGTGTAGCATCTCAACTTTCTCAGCAGAAGGAGTTCAATTTGAGAAAACCGTCTTCTTACCATTATGACTTGCTTCTTTTGGCGTTCCTGGTATGCAGATATTTGTGTTACCTTCTCTTCGAATTGTTCATTTTTTTCGATCATTCATAAAATTTACATTTATGATGCCAGACCTTAATGTGTGGTCTTCTTGGAATCCCTCCATCAAATGGAGTCATCCCCCAATCTCCAATGCATACAAAGAGTCTGGCTACTCTTAAGTACCAGGTAATATATCCTGAAATCTCTCTAGAATTAAGGGTTCTTTCAATAAAGCGATTAGTATTGAAGGCTTTTTTTTGTTATTCAAATAATCATTTGCAGTCTTGATGTCTAAGTGATAATTTTGTGCTCTAAATCTGCTTGTGAAAAATATTACGCAGTTGCTTCGAAATAGACTTGTGCAAACAGCTCGTAGAAGTCTGAGAAAGAATGCCAGCTTGGGACAGTTGTATGGAAATATGCAAGAAGCCTATCAACAAATGCAAACTCCTTTGATCTACCAACAGCCTGCTCAAGTATGTTTGCAACTTATGCTGCTGTTGACCATTTCGCTTTCTCTTGAATTTAAACTTGATCATAATTTTGGAATTCCTAAATGAATCACATCATCTGTTTTTGCAGAAAGTAATTGAGAACATTTTAAATATCTTGTGCAGGGTCTAAAGGAATTCAAAGAATCAACCATCCAAGCTGCTACATGTACAGGGCATATCGATGCCCCGGTTGATGAGACAGTATTTGACATTGAGAAGGAAATTGATGATCTATTGCCTGTTGAGGTTAAAGAACAACGTGTAAGTAACTTACTTCAAGCCACAATGGTTGGAGGTTGCGTTGCTGCCATGCCCTTCCTCAAAATGATCCCCACCTCGGTCCTTTGGGGCTATTTTGCGTTTATGGCCATTGAAAGTTTGCCGGGTAACCAATTTTGGGAAAGAATATTACTGCTCTTCACTGCACCAAGCAGAAGATACAAGTAAAAACTTTAAATCCTGTATCTCTTACACTTCAACTTTTTCTTGTATGCTTGCTTGTTATTCATCTTCTAAAATAACTTTCGTGCAGAGTTCTTGAAGATTACCATGCCACATTTGTCGAGACAGTTCCTTTCAAGACAATTGCCATGTTCACAATTTTCCAAACAACTTATTTGCTGATATGTTTCGGTCTCACTTGGATTCCAATCGCGGGTGTTATGTTTCCTTTGATGATCATGCTTTTAATTCCAGCAAGACAATATTGTCTTCCCAAGTTATTCAAAGGAGCACACCTTCAAGATTTGGATGCAGCCGAGTACGAAGAAGCCCCAGCTTTGCCGTTTAATCTCGCAACAGTAAGATTCCTTGTCCTACATAATGTACAGGAAAATCCGTCATACATTGTTCTAAAAAAACCCATCTTGCAATCACTTTCGCTTCACTTATATAATCTCTTCATTGTGAATATAGGAGGTAGAGATAGGGGCAGGAGCTGCTTATGGAGGAGATGGAGAGATTTTGGATGAGGTAATTACCAGAAGCCGTGGAGAGTTCAGGCACACAAGTAGTCCTAAAATCACAAGCTCCACCACAACACCAGCAAATAATCCCATATGCCATCAAAGCCCACGTCTCTCTTACACGCATAGTCCTCGTTTAAGTGAACTAAGAGGGGAGAAGAGTCCAAAATCTGGTGCAAGAGGGCGTAACAGTCCACGGACTGGAGATCAAAGGTTATCTAAACTGGGGAAGAGTCCTTCAAGTTCAGAACAAAATTAGTGCCAAATCTTTTTTAGCTTATCTACCGGTAAGATAGGAGCTTTGTACTAGCTTGTGCTTGCCCCCATTTCCCTTTTAAAATGTGTTTTTTTTGTTGGAATTCGTGTAAAATATTCCTTCTATCTGATCTTCTCCTTCTGAGAAAAAAAAATTGTATAATATTGCTTTGGTTGTAACAATTGTAATAAAGTATATTGGTTCCGTTCTCTAGTAATTCAAGGCATTCCGTTCTATATTTTGTTGTTCTTAATTAGAATTCCAAATAGCCAGTTTATAATTCAATTGAGCCTTACTTGTTATGCTTCGGCTGCAAGGATCCATTCTTGATATTACTTCCAGCCATATACTACTGATGCCTCAAGATTTTACGGTAAATATTTTCCGGGGGTTTCTTTTCAGTATAACGGAGACCATACTGTTTGAACCTAGAATTACCATCACGATATCTGGCTTTCTTACCGCCAGATGATGTTATTTTGGTTGATACATCGGCAGTTAATTGAAAGCTCAGTTTCGGATATCCATGTCTGATACGAGTTCATGTCCGATCTACATATCTGAATCCACTCACTATACGAATTTTGTTCCATTGTTCATAGATGTGAAAGTGTCCCAAGTTTCCATATCCATCTACGAATATCAAATGTCACACATGGATACTCCAAAAGGCAAAGTGAAGACAGAAGCATCGTAAGTTAAAACTTATCTGATGTGTTCCTTGCCATCCAATTTCATCCCTCTTTCTTCCTTCATGCATTCCTAAGCAATCAATATAAGTGAGGATTGTTCTGTAACTTTCTTTTATATCACTTCAATAATTAAAACTGAAAACCAAAATTAGGTTCTGGTGTATTTGATTGTTGAAACGCTTTGATTTTGTGACGCAGCAGAAAAACACAAGGAATACGACCAACGTCGGTATTTCGTAAATAAATCTAGGATGAGAAGAACTCTCATAAAATTTCAAAACGTTATTCAATAATTCAAAAGATCATTTGGCCAGAGACTTACAACCATATTTAAAGCAAAAACCCTAACCCTAACCATGTTAGATAAGGAAACAACGCTAATTAATAAAATTACCAAATATGACAAATTTGATATAAATACGGAAATTGAAAAGGCTATAAATCTTGAGCAAGTCGAAATTGATGGAAGTCGATTCGGACTTAGAAATTAAGAGTTATGGTTAAAATAAAAATTTCTAAAATGGCAAAAACGATGATTTCGGAGGCCTAAACGATGGATTCTAGCCAAAAAAAAAATGGTATGTTTTGCTGCTGATTAACTCCAGAAACACCAAGACGCATCAACTGGGTGAGTTTCGCGTCATTCCAACTTCAGCGCTCGGACTGTGAAAATTCAGTTGCCTTTAAATTTTAGATGATCTCTCTTGAACATGCACGCCTCTATCACTTGTTCGACATCATTTTGTTTAAGGAAAGTATGAAACACACTAGTGTTTGTTCAAACCAGATCATAATCTTGGAGGGGCCTACACATAAAATTGCATGCGGCCAAGACTCTGGCTCTTAATGCTCTTTTCTTTTTTTGAATTGCTGGTGTCTGTTCTGTAATTATAACATGTAATAATCCAACCCAAGCGTTAATGCTTCAATAGAAATGAAGCATGTAGACGACTGTTCTGTAGCCCAAACTTGATATGAATAAAGGGACTTTTAGAACAGCTGTGATAGAAAAGATGTGGTCAGCATTTTTCCCGTCGAGCTTTCCAGGGAACAGAAGAGCTAGAATAGATAGCTGGTAGCTAAAACCAGCAAGGCCCTGCACCCTCAAATTGACGAGTGAACACTTGTGAACAGGGTTTTAGTGCTTTACATAGCATAGAGTTTGGTGGGCTACAGTTCTTCACGTCAACCATTATGAAATATAGGCGAGCGTGCTCAACAAGTCCCTTAATTTCTAATGATTACAGCATCTCTCTCAGTGAAGAAGAGCTTGGTTATACAAATGTTTCTTCAACTTTTAATCCCCTGCAAAAAGAAAGTTGCTTGAAATTAGATTTTTGTTGAGATGGAAGGAAACCGCAATGTGAAAAGTCACCACCATGTGTTCCATCTGAATAGTCTGAGTACATCTTGCCGTATGCACCACAATAAAACTGAGGAAATCATGCATTCTAGCTCTCAAAAATATGTGGTCTAAACACATTCATCGTTTATCTTCTCTGATTATAACAAAACAAAACGTGATCTCCTCTTTCTCATAATGAATTGCAACCACTCAAATTGTTGGTTGACTATATAGTTGTGACCGTAAGTTGATTTTGATTTGTTTGATGCAAGGGAAAGTAAGTTTGAGTGTGATAAGAACCATTTTTAAAAACTAAATCTATAAAATGACACTTGAATAACGTTTATATGATTTTTTTATTGATGTGCGCTCCAATGGTAAGAGTCATTTTTGAAAACTATTTTTTTAAATATAGTTCAATTATTTTATATATAGTTTAATTATGCAATTAATTATACAATTAATAGAAGTAAATTATATAATTAAATAATTGCTTCTAAAAAACCTTCTAATAATATAATTATTAATTTATTTTTTACTTTCTTGTTGAGGTACTTTTAAATAAAAATAAAAATAATTATTTTTGATATATATATATATATATATATATATATATATATATATATATATATATATAATTTTGAAGCACACACGTGGCTCCAATTCTTAAAGCCAAAATTTTGGCCTCCCATTAAGTGCAGAAAACTACTAAAAATTACTAAAATATTCATTTTTTATTTATAGCTCCCCCCTTGAACATCTTGAAAATCAAATAGCTTGGGCTTCACCTCGCATCTGAATTGTATTGCTTCAACCAACAATATTTCTTGGATCAAATAGAATTGGATTGGCTCAACTACGGTGAATCCAAATCCAAACCGAGCCCACTTCTTTTGGGTTCGGGCTGACACTTTTTTGTACTTGGTTTCATCTTGGTCAAACCAAACCTCATCAAGTCTACCCTTGAGCTCGGTTCTTTTGAGCAAACATCTTCTTCTCTTTGCTATTTCTTCTTCTTCTTCTTCTTCTTCTTCAGTTCTTTATTATTCATTTCGATATTATTATACACTACACCAACATTTACGCTTCAACTTTGGTGAAGACAATATGGCTGCTGCTAGTGAAGTTACTCCATCATCAAAGTAACACCGAAGAGGATTATCTGCCGAGAAAACTTGGATCAAACTGCATTTATTTGATTTTTTTTTCACATTTTCACGAGACATACATATTAACCGTGATGTAATAAATAAACATCAAAGTGATAAGTCTATGCCCCCAAGTATTGATTTGGCTAGCCATACACAAAACTAGTGCTGTAAGAACCTCCTATACTGCAGTTCCTGTAATTAAATATCCAGACAGAAGAACAATACAGGTGATAATAACATTGTACAAATACATGGAAACATACTTGATTCTTCTATCAAGGTTGAATAATCAATAAGAAATTCAACATATATAAAGCCCATCAGAGTGAAAGGTTGAGATCTAAATCTTGATTTCGCCTTTTCTGATCCGTTTTGGGTTGCTGTTGATCTTGAATGTTCCTGGAAGAAGCAGATGGGATCACTGCAAAACTGCCTCTGAGCTGCCCATGATCTTCCTCGGAAAAGTCTTCCGGTGAGAAAGATGGGGTCCAGGTTGGTTTCGACTCCTTTCCGTCCACTTCCTTCCCTTTACCTTTCTCTTTAGAACCAGTCAACACTTGATCGTGGGCATCTCTTATATTTCTGACCAGAGTGTAAAAGCTATTGATCTTCTCTTCTTCTTCATAGGCCACCCTATCTCTCTCCTCCCCCTCCCCATCCACGCTGCACTTTCTCTTCATTAATCTGTACTTTCTGGTGCCATAAACTAACAGCTAGATACTCTCCTCTCCTCAGGAAGAAGTTGTAGCCGGAGATGATGGACACCTTCTAGAAACATCAAAAATTTGGAATGACCACATTACCCTTACAAAGTACCCCAACTCAACCACCTCAGCTTTGGAAGTACATGGTCATTTGGGTAAAACTACACCAAAAAAGGAGCGAGGCCACGTGATCATGTGATGAAAAGATTTCGGATGGCCTTGGGAATGCAATTAAAGTGCATTGTTTTTAAAAAAGTAAATATTTTTTTTAAAATTAAATTTTATTTATTCTTAAATTGTTTTTAAATCTAATTTTAAACGATAAAAAAATTAATACATTTTTTATCTAATAAAAAAACAATATTTATCAAATTTCCAACCATGCCCTTTATTAGAGTGTTTCATTTACAAGTGAGTATGTAACAGCAATTCCAATAACAATAGTCATTTTTAAGAGCCAAATCATAAAAATAACTCTTTGAATATCATGTAAATAGCTTTTGAGTTGATATGTTGTCCAACCATGCCCTTCATTAGAGTGTTTCATTTACAAGTGAGTATGTAACAGCAATTCCAATAACAATAGTCATTTTTAAGAGCCAAATCATAGAAATAACTCTTTGAATATCATGTAAATAGCTTTTGAGAATATCATGTAAATAGCTTTTGAGTTGATATGTTGTCCAACCATGCCCTTCATTAGAGTGTTTCATTTACAAGTGAGTATGTAACAGCAATTCCAATAACAATAGTCATTTTTAAGAGCCAAATCATAGAAATAACTCTTTGAATATCATGTAAATAGCTTTTGAGTTGATATGTTGTCCAATGGTAAAGAACTATTTTGGAAGGTCATTTTTTTAATCTTATTTTAAATAAATTTCAATTATTTTGTTATGTAAATGGCTTTTGAGTTGATATGTTGTCCAATGGTAAAGAACTATTTTGGAGAGTCATTTTTTTAATCTTATTTTAAATAAATTTCAATTATTTTGTATATAGTTTAATTATACAATTGATAGGAGTAAGTTATATAATTAAATAATTACTTTTGAAAAAACCCTCCAATAATATTTTTTTAATTATATGTAAATTTAAATATAATTAAAAGAGCCGCAATATTTTAAATTTAAGTTACTTATTATATGTTTTTCAAGTAATTGTAAGTTTTTTATGGTTATTGTATTTAAAGTTAATTAATGGTACTTAGTGTCTTTGAGTTTTAGAAAATTAAAAAATAAATAAATCAATACATTAACAAATAACTAATAAGTTCAAACACAATTAATTAAAATACATTCTATTAAAAATAAGTCAATCAAATTAATACCCTTATTTTTTACGCTAACTATTATTATAATAATAATTAATTATTATTATAATATAATAATACTTACTGTAAAAACCCACCTTCATTTTTATTTTAATCTAAAAAACTATACCTTCTCCCCACCACCACGAAGCTGTCCACTCCCCTCCAACTACCCCTCCCGCCGTCGTTCACTCCTCTCCAGCCACCTCCACCACACACACCCGTCCACTCCCCACACAATTGTCCACTCTCCTCCCGCCACTCCCCACACCCATTTCTTCTATTTTCCTCCTCCTCCTCCTCGTTGCCCCCCCTCCATTTCGCTATGTTGTGTTGTTTTCTTGTTTGGATTGGTTGTGTTGATTGATTGTTGTGTTGATGTTTGTTTTAATTTGGACAATGACAACGATAAAATTAAAACGGTCAGATTTTTTTTCCCTCTGCATTTTGACTTTTCATTTAGCTCTCTCTTTTGGAAACATAAATTTAACAAAAATAGCTAAATTTGTAAAAGCAGCTTTACCTGCGCTGATAGATATCTCCGTTGGACTTGCCCTAATACACCTTCTTTTTAACAGGTAGATCTAATAATTACATTTCCATATTGAGTAATTTTATTGTAACTTTCATTTTAATTAAAAGATGATTATATTTCCCATCATGCACTCAAGTTTTTTCAATGGAAAAAAAAGAGTAGCATGGATCTTGTGCAAACGTTCCAGTTCTGTTTTGGATGTTCCGTTTTGGTTAAATAGTATTTTTTAATTATACACACACATAAATAATACCAAAACACTTTAAAACCAAAACACCAATCAAAACAATATTAACAACTTGAACCAAACAAGACCCGGGCGATCTCAAAGAACAAACGAACGATTTATTATGCACACTCAAATATCAAAATTTATAGCAAGTAAAACAAAATCCAGAAAGCGTAAGTTTAATAAAAGGTCAAGGTAAGGGGTCCCTCCCCGGCTCCTTTCCGTAAAACTATCCCTCTTTCTGATCTCCGAAGCATCCACCCACAACTTCACCAAATTTCTTTCACCTCCCATAATTAAAGACGGGAGCGTTTCAACGTTTGTAGAAAACTTCTGATCAACATGAAAAACGGCTCCAACAGAATATTTATGGTGGACAAATGGGGTCGAGCATCTAGAATCAAAGACTCTCATGGGCATAAAAAGTATTATGGTGGCAAATACGTGCTGACGATGTAGAGGGTACGTCAGAAAAGCAACCTGGGCGTGAAACGGGAGCCAAACTAGGTGCTGTTTGAGAGTGTGGTTGCGGTAACTTTTCAAAGTATTTTTCATGCCGAAATGTATGAAAATGATGTTTTTTTATTTTTTTAAAAATCATTTTTGATATCAATACATCAAAATTATTTAAACACACTAAAAAAATTTCATTTAAAATGCAAAAAAAAATAAAATTTGACAAAACACCGTTTGAAAATCGGCTGCTGCGTTAATTTGCTGAGGTAATAAGCCTCATATCATGCATTATTCTTATTTTCTTTAAATTGATGGCCATCAAATTTAAAGGAAAGAATAAGACAGAAGAAACCATGATGACCCCTCCATGATTCATAAGCGTTGGTTGAGAAGAAATCTCTGCGATTTGATTTCGGGGAAAGATTTTTTTTATATTAAATTAAAAAAAATGATTATTTATATTATTTTAATGTTTGATGTTAAAATAATTTAATAATAATAAAAAATATTATTTTTATATTTTTTTTAAATAAAAAATATTTTAAAAAACAACCACTCACAAGTAGTTAGTAGTCACGAAGCCAAATTCAATATTTTATCATGTTTTTAAAATATTAAAAATATTTTTAAAAAAAATATATATTATTTTAATATATTTTCAAACAACAACAAATATTATTTAGACATTTCACCTTGAAATATTGCAAAAACAAAACAAAATTGGTTGGAAATCAGGATAAGATAAATGTCTCAAAGTGTTTGGATTATAATAATGGATATTTAAAAATATAAAAAATATATTTTATTTAAAAATATATTAAAAAATAATTTCTCCATTTGACTCATCCCGAGCTGAGGTGACCACTCACTCAATGAGAACATAAATACTGTAGTGCTGGAGCCGTCTTTTGACTCTTTTCTCTTTTTTTTGTTCTGTTCCCTGGCAAGTGAACTCATATTTTTGAGTCTGAGAAGCTGGATGAAAAAGTAGATTACACCGCAGTGCGATAAAAAGGCACAGATATCAGTCGTCACTCTCCTCTGTTAAAAAATATAACAGAAGAAAAGAAAGACAAGGGGAAAGAGGAAGTTTCCGAATGAAAAAAATAAAAATAAAAATAAAAATACAGCATGAAGTAACTTTTGAATCTGTCCTGAGAATCATTCTCGACGAGCTGATGCTGTGCGTTTTTAGGAGCTAAATGTTGACTAGGTTGCATTTGGTATGACTTTTACAGATTAATACAAGTTATTGTTTTTATTATTGGCTCAAAGAAAAACCATAAATGTGTTTTTACTTTTAGATTGCATTTTCGTTAATTTTTAGTCCAAAGAAAAATTATAAATAGGTTTTAACTTTTAATTGTATATAATTGAGTTAAAATTTTGCTTCAAATAAAGGTAATGTTTAATATTTCTCGAGTAGGTTGACTCGATTCAATTTGATTAGCTTGATAGATTTTAAAAAAAAAGACTCGGATTACAAATAAAAATATAGCATGATTAAAAACAATTTAGGACAATTTTTTTTATTAATTCTAGGATGAAAACATATTAAATAGAGTCAAGTTCACTTATTGAGTTCATAAATCATGTCATGAGATTGTGACAAGTGATAACCTAATAAAAATTAAATTAAACAAATTATGGAGTCAAATTCTCATTCAACCTAATATTGAATGATAAAACTAAAAATAATTTTAAAATAAACACAAAAATACTATTTCAATTAACCCACCAAACTCTCAAACCATATTGTGAGATTGGATATCTTATTGTACTCCTTTGTATTTTAATTGTAGCTAATCCAAGAATGTTGAGTACTGTATTTTATCATTTTTTTTGTGCATCTTAACTTATCGTATAACTAACCTAAGAATATTAAACATCTCACCAAACTCATAAATGTTTGGGTTCATCATATAACTTAACTCAAAGGTGTTGAACTTGAAAACATACTAAACTCATGTTATTAGAGCTTAACTCAAAGGTGTTGAACTTGAAAACATACTAAACTCATGTTATTTGAGCTTGATATTATCCTATTTTCTTATGTTATTTACAATATTTTTTTTAAAAAAAACATATCTAGATCTCGTATTATTTTTACTTATTTAAATACATTAATAATGCTTAGCAACTATATATATATATATATATATATATATTCTTGGGTCCATAGCAAGCTTGTGATTGACTCCCCGGTCATAAGCAATCAATTATAGAAGAAATTGTTCATACCATGTTTCTCTTTTTACCTCCATGGCGGCCCCTTTTTTTTATTTTTAGAAAAATCAGGTACTGCTTACGGATAAACAAGATGAACAACCCTAGTGTTCAAGCGATCGAGCAAATTATAGAAAACTCCAGCAAATTAAACAAAGACTTTGTTTTAATAAATAAATATATTATTAACTTGCAAATCTAATTATCAAATTAATAAGTTAGATTACAATAAGATATATAGTGCTGCTACATATGCACAAAGCAACGATCGAGTAGTGTTTCTTCTCACCTTCTCTGATATGTATGCCACTTCGAGAACAAGGGAACTGGGTATTTCTCGGGAAACTGCTAAAGTGAAAGGTTCAGGTCTAAACTCTCTCTACGATCATCTTTCTCAGTGACTTCCTTTCTCTGAGAAGAATCCACCAGGGCCGACGCAGCTGCAGCTGGGGGGTTTCTTATCATCTCAGTCTCTTCCATGAAATCTTCACGTTGGAATGAGGGCTTCCAAACAGTAAACTGCTTCTTCTTTTCCTCAAGTTTTCTTTTATTGCCATTGCTGGTATCCATCTCAAGCTTCAATGCAAGATCTGGAGCATTCATCAGTCGATCACGAGCCTCGCGAATGCCATTGATGAGAGCAAAGAATTTCTCTATCTTTTCCTCTTCATTTTCTTCATCGAGATCGTCATGGAAAAGTTTTCTTTTCTTGCTTGCACCATCCATGGATGTTGCTGGTAGCTGTATGCGGGGGCTAGCTAGCCAGGGACCAGGACACCAAAACTCACAAGCAGTGTGAAATGCACCTTCTAGGTTGCTTCTGCGATGCTTCTCGGAGACTCGTATTTATACAGAAGGTCAGGATCAAGTGTGTTGCATGAGTTTCTCTTTTCAATATCGATAGCTTTTGGATCAAATTTTCGCTGGGACCTCGTGTGCTGCCCGTCCTTAGATGCCCTGCTTTTTTTTTTTTCAAAGCTAATTTTAAAAAGTTAAATGAAAAGAATTAGGCAAATAAATGTTTCTCATTTAGAAAAAAACATTTTAAATTACTTATGAATATGAAAATCATATATACACTCGATAAAGGTAGTAGTTACTAAATATATTTATAATAGTTCAAAATAAGATAATTTTACAAATAAAATGTTTTTTTCCGTGAATTTTATTTTATTAATAATTTTTTCCTGGCAGAAAAAAATCTCTAAGTTAATTAATAAAATATAAGCAATAAAATATAGCTGAGATATGTAATAAATTAATATATTTAAAAAACAAAACATTTTAGAAAATAACTACTACAACCTTTCTTAAAAGCAAAATTCTAAGTGATTTCAAAAGACAGGCACGGGAAACACGGCATCGGAATCAATCTACGTCATTTATTGTATCTTTTAAAAAGGATACTGAGTTGTTTTAAGAATGCTTTTTATTTAGAGTTATATTAAAATAATTTATTATTTTAAAAAATTATTTTTAATATCAGTACATTAAAATATCTAAAAATATCAAAAAAATGAATTTTTTTCAAAAATATTTTTAAAATACAATGTCAAATACCATCCATGTCTCTTTTTTTCTTTTTTTGATTCTCACTGACTTAATTATTCTTTATTCAAGAGGCAGGCTAAAAAAGAAAAAAAAAGGTTGTATGTTTTTTAATCAAGTTCCAAAAAACCCTAAAAAATGTGTTCATCACTATGAAAGCAGCCGGAGACTTGGGGAAGACTTCTTTAGATGCATCAAACGGTTGTTTAGAATATAAGATAATAAACTCTGATTACTTTTGTAATAAACAATGATGAGCGCAGTAGCACATGTCTGGTAACAAGCATACGACGACGACGACGACGACGACTGCGAAAATCCACATTCAATTATAGATCTCCAATGAATCTCTCCTCATAATTTTTATTAAACAAAAATATCTTTTCTTGTGGATATGGATTTACGGGTTCGAGAGCATCCTCATCTATACCCTGATAGGCCATCGGTCCAATCATGTGCCCAGATAATATTGATTTCAAATTATAATTGTAAATTTTTATAAAATATGGATGTTGTTTTTTAATTATAAATATTATTATCAGTTTTAGGTGAGTTTTTAGAATGAAGACACATGAAACACTTACATTGGATAAGATAATTATTAATTTGCTTGATTAGACAGGGCATGCCTCGACCACACACGAAACAAAACCTAAAGGGTCAAGCCAACTTGCTTGTTGAAGCACTTCGCAGAGATGTTAATTAAAGTGTATGCCCTTTAATTTAATTAAAACTAATTTAATTTGCTTTGTTGGCGTCATTTTGAAGAAAGAAATCACTGACAGAACTTTAGTTCCAGTGGAGCAGCTATACAATATTACAATCACAATCACAATGATTGATCAATTCACAAGGCAGTTTAGGCAAATCACAAATTGGATCAGTGTAGGTGAGACCCTATTATATTATATTCAATGAGCGACAAAGAATATCCCGAAGATATAAACTTCATGAGGCGGTTTTCTGGTTGGTGGGGGGCACTTGAAGAGTAATTTTTACTCTAGAGAATCATTGACTCTTGGAATTATTGCCCAACCAACCGATATGGACTATCAACGATGGTTAAACCTTCTTTTCCAAATGTCTTTCAAATGAATTTGTGGAAGATTATTTAATTGATATTTTATTATTTTATATAGGTGATGTTCAAATTATAGAATATTTTTAATTTAAAAGTAATTTTGTAAAATCACTTTAGACAGCACTATAAAATACACATTTAAAAGACCATATTTCTTTGAACACCAAGTACAGTGAAATTATGATTGTTTTTTTTTATAAAAAATATATTAAAATAATATTTTTTAAATTATTTTTGATATCAGCACATGAAAATGATCTACAAAATACCAAAATCAATTCATAGTAAAACATTAAAAAAAATTAATTTTTTTCAAAAGCGCCTCAGGTAATTTAAAAAATAATGGTCTTATTTGAAAGCGCTTTTAATGATCTAGTTTGACAATACATTTCAAAAATATTTTTGAAAAAAAATTGAAAATATTTTTCTATTTTAAATTATTTTTTTATGTTTATAGATTATTTTCATATGCTGATACCGAAAATGATTTTTAAAAAAAAAATATTATTTTGATATATTATTAAATAAATAAACTTTCAAAAGCTGACACTATATTTACTTGATTACTCGGAATATTTATATATCTTCATCACGTAAACTTATTTAAAAAAAAAAATGACTTGTATATGGAATGCATAAATGAAAGTTTATAGTTGGCAAGTATACGTACGGAGACGTGCTGAAGAAAAAACTGCCAGGTTCATTTAAAAAACTATTCATGTGCTGGTGTAGCCGATTGGGCCGGAACCCAAGCGGCCCAGGTGCTTCAAAAGGTTGTTGTCATCTGGGCTACATTGCCCAAACAGCAATAATCCATTAATTGTTGTTGTTTGGGCTTTGTAGCCGAAATGGCAACAACAGTTATTGTCTTTTGTGGGCTATTGTTGGGTTTGTTTGCATGCACCTTACAAAAAAAATGACCGAGTACTCTATCTCTCAGTCTATTAACTTGGCTTTTTTGGTACTAATTGATTATTGCACCGATAATTAATTGATTTTAATTTTTTCAACGATTAATTAAGTATCTGTTGATGATAAAAAAACTGTTAGT
This sequence comes from Salix exigua, assembly GCA_032356905.1. NCBI lineage: Eukaryota > Viridiplantae > Streptophyta > Magnoliopsida > Malpighiales > Salicaceae > Salix > Salix exigua. Next base: position 7,366,244 of record CM063601.1, read on the forward strand.
GGGCTACAATTTTTTTTTTTTTTATGACTCTCAAGGCAGATTTATCCGTTGCCGGCCCATATTACCTCGTATCGCGAGCTAGTGTGTTTAGGAACAACTAGTTAATTACCCGCATTATGTTGTGGGTCGAACAAATATTTTTTATAACTATTGAGATTGAAACAATTAATAGATTTTGCTAGTTCAAAAATAAAATATAACATATATAAATGCATGGTTTAATATAATGAAACACATCAACACACTCTATTATAACCAAAACAACATCGAAGACTTAACATCTAAAAATATTATTACTATTATTGTTAAAACAATTAAAACTATTAAATTATTCTAAGGAGAAAAAAATTGAAAACATTAATAAAAGAGAAAGCAAGAAAAAAACTAAAATCATTATTGTTATTGCGTGAATAATAGAAAAATAATTTCAATAAAAGAATAAAAAAACCCTAAAAACTTAACAAAAACAATTTATAGCTAAAAAAATCATTTGACGTGAAAATAAAAAAAAAACTAATAAAAAAACTAAAATAAAAAACAAAAGAAAAAAATAAATATCAATTTTCAAATGATCATAAAGAAAAACTAAATTTTTTTTTTAAAAAATGAAAAAAATGTTATCTCAAGAAAAGAGAAAATAATAAAAATTAAAAAACAAAACTAAAGGAACATATATAAATACAGACACAAATATGGAATATTTAAGAGCTATGAAAAATTGAAGGAATTAAAATAAAAAATTAAAAATAATAAGAGCCAAAATAAAAACAAAATATACTATCACTTTTCAATCAAATGAAAAAAATGAAAAAACTAAATAAAGTATAACATCTATACGTGCTAGGTTTAATATAATGAAATATCAACACACCCTATTATAACAACAGGAACATTGAAACCTTAACATCTAAAAATATCATTACTATTATTATTAAAACAATAAAAATTATTAAATTGTCCCAAAAAAATCAAAAACATTAACAAAAGAGAAAAAAACAAATATATTATTATTATTATTACATTAATAAAGGGGGAAAATTCAATCAACGAAAAACAAAGGTCAACAACTTTAGCAGAACATCAAACCCAAAATTAAAATAAAATAAAATTATTAGCTAAAAAAATCATTTGATTTGAAAATAAATGTTTTTTAATAAAAAAACAACCAAAAGAAAGAAAGAAAAGATAAAAAATGAAAAAAATAAAGAAAAAGGAAAAAGGAAAAAAAATAATTTAAAAAAGAAAAAACGAAAAAAGAAAATAATTTAAAAAAGAAAAAAGAAAAAAAATAAATTTAAAAATAAAAAACGAAAAAAAGTTGAAAAAGGAAAAAAAAACAAAAAAAGAAAATAAAATATGAACAATCAGGGGCGCTAAGGGTCGAACCCTTGCCCCCTTGGTTGCTCTTATGCCCTTTAACCACTAACCAAAGAGATATTCTGATATTGGGCCGTCAAACAATATATATAAACCAGATAAATGCAAACCGAACCGACCCGACCCGAAGCGAACCGAAAATTGAGCAACACTATTACAATCCACAGTGATTTATCTCACATGCTACAGTAACCAAACCATGAGCTCTTTTAGTATATTGTACGAGCGAATTTGCCCGCGCGATGCGCTGGACTTTTTTATCTATGTTAAAAATTTATTGATTTTATATGTATTGTATTTTGTTATTTTAATATTAAATTAATAAAATTATAATTGATAAAATCTGCTAAAATTGGTTTTTTTTCCAATAAAAAGTGATAATATATATTAAAGCTTTAATATTAAATAAATATCAAAATATATAATTATTATGATATATTTAAAAGAAAATAAAACTTAAAAATAATAATTATTATCATTTTGAATGTTTTATCTATAATAATTAGAAAATTCAATACCTAATAATATTAACAAAAATTAAATATTATTATATTTAAATAAATTATTAACTTGAAAAATACAAAAAGAAAAATAATAACAAACATTATTTTTAAAATGATGACCAACACAAATTAATATTTAAATATTAAAAACAAATCTTAATAATAGTGGAAAACGAATTTTTTTTTCAAAGAGTAATGAAAAGTGAAAACCACAGTTGAAATAATTATTCATTACTGTTTGAAATTGTGATCTTCTTTAGCCATTATATAAAATAATAGTTGTGGTACCAGTAAACTGACCCGTACACCCGTTATAGAAGAAAAAAAATTATAAATGAGAAAAAAACAAAAAACAAATGTCAAAAAAGTGGCCCGGGGGATTATTCATGGTGTGCGTAAACTGTCCTCGACACCTCAGTTATAAGAAAAATGTATACGTGGAAAAAAAATTGTGATGCACGTAAGCTGGCTCGAATACCACAGTTATAAAAAAATGTATAAATGAGAGAAAAAAAAAGAAAAAAATATAAAAAACAAAGTGGATCTAGAGATAAAAAAAATATATATATGTGGGAAAATAAACCGTGGTGCTCGTAAGCTGAGCTGGAGACTCTGATTATTAAAAAGACCAAAAAAATATATAAGTGGAAAAAAACAGGAAAAAAATGTATGAAAAAAATGAGTCCAGAAATTAATCGTGGTATGTGTAAGCTAGCCGGGATACCCTATTATAAAACAAACAGAAGGGCGGTTTAAAAAACAATCACCTTTTTCAAATAGTAATGAGAAAAAAATTGTGGTGCACGTAAATTGACAGGGACACCGTGATCATGGAAAACAAATATATAAGTGGGAAAACAAATCAGGAAAAAAATGTAAAAAAAGTGGATCCGGAGATTAGTTGTGGTGCACGTAAGTCTTCACGGATACCCTGATTAAAAAAAAACACAACAAAAGAAGCCCGTTTTAAAAAAAAATAACTTGGATATCTTGGTTATAAGAAAATAGTTTTTTTTTAAAGAAGGTCCCCGTTTATTTAAAAAACAAACAAAAAATACCTGGTTAAAAAAAAATGCAAGGAGAAAGCATCTTTTTAAACAGTAATGAGAAAAAAATATTATGGTGCGTGTAAACTAACCTAGACACCCCATTCATGAAAAAAAAAGTATAAGTGGTAATAAAAAATAGGGAAAAAATGGATCCAGAGATTAGTCGGTGCGCATAAGCTGCAACGGATACTTCGGTATGAAAAAACAAATAAAAAGCTCGGTTAAAATAAAAAAACAAAAAACACATTTTCAAACAGTATTGAACAGTCAAAATTTCTATTAAAAAAAAGCACGGTTACAAAAAAAATGCAAGGGGAGAGCACCTTTTTAAAGAGTAATGAGAAAAAAAAATCGTGGTGCGCATAAATTAATCCAGACACCCCGGTCATGGAAAAAATTGTATAAGTGGAAACTCGGCCATGGAAAAAATTGTATAAGTGGAAACAAAAAAAGGGAAAAAAATGGATCCAAAAGAAGCCCGATTAAAAAAACAAAACTGACCTAGACACCCTGGTTATAAAAAAATAGATTTATTCAATGAGAAAAAAGCAGAAAACAAATATTAAAAAAAGATCCCCGTTTATTTAACAGACAAACAAAAAATGCCTAGTTATAAAAAAAGTGCAAGGGGAAAGCATCTTTTAAACAGTAATGTAAAAAAAATCATGATGCGCGTTAACTAACCTGGAGATCCTGGTCATGAAAAAAAAATATAAGTGGTAATAAAAAATAGGGAAAATAATAATAATAATAATAATAATAATAATAATAATAATAATAATAATAATAATAATAAAATTGATTCAGAGATTAGTCGGTGCGCATAAGCTGCAACGGATACTCCGGTTAAAATAAAAAAACAGAAAACACCTCTTCAAACAGTATTGAATTGTGAAAATTACTATTAAAAAAAGCATGGTTATCAAAAAAAAAAAAACAATGCAAGGGAAAAACACCTTTTTAAACAGTAATGAGAAAAAAACTCATGTTGCGCATAAATTAACCCGGACACCCCGGTCATGGGGAAAAAAAATATAAGTGGAAACAAAAAAAGGGAAAAAATGTAGAAGTGGAAACAAAAAAAGAAAAAAAATAGATCCGGAGATTAATCGTGATACGCGTAAGTTGTCATTAATATCCTAGTTAAAAAAACAAACAAACGAAAACAACTTTTACAGAGTAATTTTCCAAAATTAGAATTTAAAAAAAATCCAAAAAAAACAAACGAAAAGCAACACTTTCCAAAATAAGGATTTAAAAAGAAAAGAAAAAACGAAATTTAGAAAAAAAAAACCAAAATGCAGATGTACTCCCGCGAAGTACAAAGCGGAAAAATCCACTCCACAGTACAATTTTCCGATCTCCTTTAGATATATAGTAAGAATTTAAAAAAAAATAAAAAATAAAAACAAAAAGCAACACTTTCCAAAATAAGGATTTAAAAAGAAAAAGAAAAAACAAAATTTAGAAAGAAAAAAAAAACCAAAATGCAGATGTACTCCCGCGAAGTACAAAGCGGAAAAATCCACTCCACAGTACAATTTTCCGATCTCTTTTAGATATGTAGTAATAATTTGTTTGTTTTTTTAATGATAATTTTTTTGTTCTAAATTATTAATTTTTACATGTGTTTTTGAATTACATAATATACTACGTTAAACATAATATTTTTAAAATAAAAAAATATTTTAATATATCTCTAAACAAAAAAAATATTTAAAATTTAATCACTTAATTGTTTCAATTAAGTGAGAAGCTGCAGACG
>CM063601.1:7371437-7387932 GCA_032356905.1 Salix exigua
AAAAAATTAAGACCAAATTGAAAACAAAAAATTAAATGATTTAAAATTTACCTTGCATGTCAAGCCATATAAATTGAAGAAAATATAAAAAGTAAACTTAATTTTTTTTTATGTATTTATATTTATTTTCTGTATTTATCATTTTTTGTCCAAAAACACTAACCAAACATAACTGTAGAGATTACAAGTCTCCGAGGTCAAGTTTAAGGATACTCTGTTTGCTTATCCTATTTGAGAGAAGGGAGTTGGTTTGTGAAATCCTTTTTTGGGCTTCAGTGGCTGGTCTCGTTTGTCGTAGCTAGTCCAGTTTCTTTTATCACGGCGCGGCTACCACGAGCTGATTTCTTTAAATTCGAGCTCTATCAGCGGCCTGTTTGTTTATTGTCCGGCTCTACCAAGATTAAGTAGACTCAACCACGTAATATTTCTTATTTTACTTTTTACGAGGTAGTTTTAGTTTCATGATCTATAATGTAGGTTTAATGAGTTAACTCGACTAACTCGATTTTTTTATTTTTTATCTCTTTTCCAAATTTTTTAATTAATCATGTCCTTCATTCCTGATTGACTCGTTTTTTTTTTCTTCCAATTTTATCGTGTTCAATGAGAAATTGACTTCTTAATTTGTTAATTTGTTTTTATTGTGTTGTCCTAGTATCATGATCCAAGTTACGAGTTTTACAATTTATCCCAATTTATTGTTTTAAATTTTTAATCGTTGTTTTATCAATTTCATTCATTAACATTGAATTTATTAAAAATTGAGTTTCATAGTTTATTTTGATTTAATTTCTATGGAGTTATCATGATCTCATAAATTAACACGTGAATTGACAAGTTAACCTGAATCTATCCAATATATTTACATATTAATATTTACTAAAAGAATATCATGATGAATATTCTTTTGAGTCCAATCGATTGTTTGTGTTGCTTTTGAATTTTTCAATTTAACCAGATCTTATTAAATCAATTCTTATACGGTCTAAAAAATAATTTTACTAAAAGTTATATTAAAAAAGTTAAATAGATTTTATATTACAGACAAATGATATCATCCTCGGCAACATGAGAGCCAATAATCAAGGGGTCACTACAGTTGATGTGATGCAAAGCTGAGGATACAAGACTTCGAATTAATAAACTACCATGTGGAGTATTAGCAAAAGAATTGCTTAACTCATCGGATATAAACTTTACTGAATTTGTTTTTAAAAAATAGAAAACCTAGCCGAACAAATTAATCTCTAGAAAGGAGCTTCTTTTATTTACAATCGAAAAACTTTTTTATTTATGTATTTTATTATTATGGATATCTGAATTAGCTTGCGTGTATCTCTAGTAATTTTATGAACACTGAAGTTTACAATTATATAAGATTTCAATGACTATCATGTTAATAATAATAAGACTCGAACTTGAAATCACATAAATCAAAATTATTAGTCCCAAACTATTAAAACCATAACATTGGATAGTTTGCTTATTTAATTTTGTTATTTTCCCTGGTCGAGGACATGAGTTTTCACGTACGCCAATGGTCGGGAAGTCACGATCCACACGTCTTAATGGAATAAAAGATACGAGGTTAACTTTGCAGTTGGTGGTCTAGGTAGTTAACTTCGCAGTCCATACCTGACTCCCTTTTCACGCTACCATTGGCCCCACTAAAAAGCACCCAGATGGATAATTTCAAATAAAAATAGAATCTTCGAACTTGTCTTTGCAAGCAAAATTACTCTCACTTTCGCTGTTTCAAAGTTCGGTAGGATGTTTCCGTGGATAATTATGAAAACCCATCTGAAGGTTTCGAAGCTGAAGTGTGAGTTCCGAAAGGCAATCCAACGTTTGTAGTTACAGGAGCTCGACCAGCCATGATTTCAGTTTCTTGAACTGCATTCTTCTGTGAAGCAACACACCGCTCGTTTATATTTTGGTGAACCTTCGAATTAAAGTTTTGATTTTGTCCTAATTTATCTTTAGCTTTATGTGCACAGTAGGCTCTCCCTCTCTGACAGTTTTTTGAGAAGACATGAGAGCCTCTCTTTAATTCACCAGAAGATTTTATTTATTTATTTAATATACGCTTGCATGTTAAAACTCCCATCTACAGATTTTGAGCATGATCACGTTCAGGAACAGCTGTTCTTGGTTTCCAGTCATTGATCTTCAAAGATATATCGAATTAAAACAGAAATATAATCCAAATTGCACTTTGATAATATACATCCAGTTTCAAAGTTTAATATGCAGTTGGTGTAGACTTTTTGATCAACAACTGGAATATGGTTTATTTAAGGTACTTGGCTGCCATGGTTTTCACCTTCCTCACCATGAACAGTATACGACTAAACAACTTCAAAAGAGAAAAGCAACATTAGATATGCCACCAGCGGCTTCAGTCCAAGGGAGATTCAAGCTCAGTTTGCCATTATCTAGCCACTCAAAATCCACCTCAGCTCCATTCAAGAAACACTTCTTTGGAGATGCGTTGGAGTACGATAAGAAATTCCCTCCGCCTTTAACCCCAATCTTGACAGAAGTCTCAGCTTCAGAATCAAAATACTCCAGTTCTTGAATTGTGCCACCACAATTAAACATGTTGGTCAGTCCAACAGGAGCGAATTTGATACTGGTGCCTAGATTCTTGACGGGCACAAAGCTGAAGATCTCAAATGAAGATGGCTCGATGGTGATTTGCAGTGCTTCAGATTTTGGTGATACAAGTAGCAGTTCTTCTGCCTGGTTGAGATGGATTATGTACTCTTCTGAATCACCCATCTGAGCAGCCTCTTTCTTTTGATCCCATTCGATGTCGGTAACGTGAACAGAACCAGACATTGGCTTGTAGCATTCTGAGTAGCCCTTGATCCTTTTCTCTTTGGGGTCCCATCCAGCTCCTTGGCAGTTGAAAGCTCCAATCACACCTCCATGCTGCAAAGTCCAATATGGCACTTTAGTTTCGTTTGACCCCAAAAGATTACACACCTTATCCGAAACATAAAATATTGTTTTATCTAGTGATTTCAGACAAAATGAATGAATACCTTGTTGAAGTTCCAGATCTTGAGAATTGTTTTCTTGTCAAATAGAGGGTTCCTGAAGAGACAATCCCTAGTGGGTAGGGCAAAATGTTGGCACTTGGGAATGGTACCATCAGGGTACACAAGTTTCTTGAGGAGATCAAAATCATGACCACCCACGGAGTCACTCACATAAACAGGTCCGCCACAAATAGCTCTCGAACCAGCATGAAATTTGGCGCACAGGTGGTCGGATTGGAACATATCCCAATCAGGCTGTATAATCTGACCTATCCACAAGCTGTTGTAAGCACAATGGATCATATGGACCCCTTGTAACCAATAAACTCCCATGGGATCCCCATTTGGATCCTGGAACCAGAAATCGTCACCTGTAGCAAAAATCTGTCAAATCTTAGCTCCATGGTAAAAACGACTTCTTTCTAGCAAATATAAACTTACAAAACAATAAAGGAGACCATCTGGTTAGACTTTCTTACCTACTCTTCCCATGGATATCTGCTTTGTTCCAAGGAAGAAGAAATCATTGCATTGTTGCATGCTAGAGATGAGTCCAGATCCTTTGAAATTCTTTGACAAGGAATCTGACAGACCCCTGTAATAAGTCTTCGCGAGCTCAACACGGCCTCCGTATTCTTCAGATACATACTCAAGGGTCTGCGTTAGACAATTTAGATTTAGATTCACGATAGTTAAGGTGCTCCAACACAGAATATCCAAATACTCATAAATAAAAAGAGATATGGAAAAGAGATGAATAATGAAAGTACTCTTACATGAATGACATCTACTTTCACTCCTGTAATGCCAACATCGGCAAGGTAGGAGTGCATAGAATCATAGAAATCTCCTGCTTGGTCAGGCTGAACAAGGCCCACACCGCCTTCAATGATCTTAACGACAGCAAGATCATCCATTGTCCCATCAAGACCATCAGACAGTTTGCAAGGGACGATCTTTGAATTCAAATGAGTGGCACCTGGCCTAACGCCACCCCAGGCACCACAGAGAGCATGCCACACGTAAATATCATCCAAACCTTTGAACTTTGTCCTCAAATCTTCCGTGAAAGCTTTCATGCCATATCTGTCAGCCTTGCAAGAGCAGCTTCCAGAACTCCGAGTAGAAACACTATTTTCTTCTCCACCGAACGTGTCATCCAGTTCTTGTTTTAACTTCTGAATTTTAGATTCAAAAGCATGCAAGTCAGTAACACCATATTCGATTGCCTTATCTCGATCCTTCACAGCATGCTCGAGTTCAATTGCCTTCGAGATAAGCATCTTTGGTTTATTTGGATCAAATGAAGGAGGGTGAGGACCCAGCATAGATCCTCCCCTGTACTTTCTAAACTTCTCGCATTCATCAAGCCTGTAAAGCCTGGCAGTCATTTGAGTCCCACCAAGAACAAGGTTTTTAGCATCCTCGCATTGATTCTCACCATCAATATTGATGCTTTGCCAGCCATCGTCAATGATAATAAACCTTGGAGAGACACCACCCTCAACAAAATCATTCAGACCACGGCATACACCAGCAGGCTCTACAGTTAAATAAAATGCATCCCAGGTGCACCACCCAAATTTATCAACAAGAGAAGGGGCAGCTTTCTCTTCCAAAAGCTTGAAGGTATTGAGGTGGACCCTAAGTGCACTATAGGCCTCTTTCATGATATTGTAAGGATTTTCAGACACATGAACATAAGCGATAGCATCAAAAGATGATGCTGTCACCTTAGTAGAACCACTCTCAGCACAAATCATGACATGGCCATCAGTTCCAGGATGGAGGGCAGACCTAAAACTCCCATCAATGATAGGTATGATTATGACATAAGACCTTATTTCAGGAACATTAAGGAGTACCCATTGGGTTTCCATTTGCAAATCAGAACCAGAGTCACCCACCCACATGGTAGACCACCAAGTTTTGAATCTAAAGATGGACACAAATTCCCTACCAGTGAACTTACCAAGGGAGTTCATTAAGCGGTCTGACGGAGCCTCTTTGTGGAACCCCAGGAATCCGCCCTTGTGCGACAGAGCCTGGACACGCTGGAGCAGAGCAGTTGGAGCATCAGAGGTTTCACAGATAGAAGGAAACAAGGGAGCAAAAGTCACATTGCTTGGAACTTCAGAAAGCAGTGGACATCCCTTGACACTAAATTTCCCATTCGACAAATCAAAGTACTTGTCTGAGCTATCATCTTGTTTACAAATGCTAAGAAGCGGACTGGCGTGATCGTTTGGGGGAGCCATAGCAGAGGAAAACAGAGCAAAAACGGGGAGAGCTTAAAGAGGAATAAAATATTTGGAAGAATAGCCAAAGGGAGGATTTTATGGAGTTCTTCAAGGAACTCTTATGGAAGCAAATCGTTGAAATATTTTGTTTTAATGAATTACGAACTGTGAAAAGCAAGTTATATCCTCTAAAATATAAAATTCTGAGCTCAAAGTATATTTCTGCACGGAAATAGATGGCGAAATCAGCAATATACAGATTACCAAATATAGAACTAACACAGACTTATATGAGCAAACAATCTTAGACGGACTTGAAAAATAACGAGGCTTTGAAGAGACTTGAGATCACAGACGGAAAAAAAAGAGCAGCATATTATAGCAACGACAGAACACAAAAGAAACGGCTAATAAGCGCAGAAGAGGAGAATAATCGATTGCATGGAAACAAATGGGAAGGCAATGAACGTAATTATAGAGAGAGAAAAGAAGGAACGGGTACGTACGTGTAAAGAGAAGTTACTTCTGGAATCAAGTAAGGGATGCTGCCGGGGCCCAGAGTATAAGGATGGACACGTGTAAGCTTTTTGGGCGTTTCCATATTCCACTTTAATCTGTTTTTATTTCTCTCCTTAGCAAATACTAAATAGCGATAGAATTGAGAAGAGAAAAAAAAAAAAAAAGAGCATCTCCCCTAGTTCCGTTCGGACAGTGACTGGAAGTAGCTAGTCTAAGTCTCCAAAATAAATTTTACTAAATCGCTGTGTGCATGCCATGCTTGCGAAATCATTTGTCTGAAAAAAATAAAAATAAATATTAAATAGAAATATGTGTTAAAATTAATTTGATTATTGTAAAAACGACCGCGTTTCTGAGGCTGGCAGAATAGTCCAGCTTAATCTTTGAGGGGGACATTGAACCGCTAAAAGATTATGGTGGCGATCAGCTGCTTGATCAGCTTAATATTATTATATGTTTTTATAAATATCTCAATAAATATTCTAACTATTAATTAATTTAACTTGTAGGTTTTAATTATATATATGTGCGTGTGTGAAATATTTTACAGCTTGGATATTCATGAGATATTTATATTAAATATTTTTAAAATGTTTCGTGAGATATTTATCTTTAATAGAATGATATAAATAAGTCTTTTTTAAATCATGAAAAAGAAGCGAAAAGCTATTTTGCTACGGCAAAACTTTACCGGGAGATTTCGGCGGTCATGTGGGGGCATAGCCAGTAAAAGAAATATTTGCTGTAGCATAAATAGAACTTTCCCAATGCACTCTCTAGATGAAATATAATATTTCGAATAAATAGACGATTCATAACTTTACTTTTAAATCATGATTTTAACCAGAGTTAACCAGGTAAACTCATAGTAAAAACTATGCACTTTACCCAACTCCATATCTTTTTCACCACATATATTATTTTTATTTCACTATAAGACAATAAAGTGCATGATATTTTTTTTTGCAAAACAATATATTTTTTAGAAATAAAAAAACACGACAAATAGGTGGAGTCAGGAAAAGAAAGGCAGGTTATTGAAAACAAAAGGTAAATTTATATTTTTTTCATGTTCAAGTTAAAAATAAATTATTGATAAAAATAGTGTGTGTATATATAAATTAATGAAAAAACATTAAAAACTAAATAATAATACCTCGGTGTCAATTGATTTTAATCTACTTTAGTAGAGGTGGACTACGCCGAGAACAATTTCTTTTTCAGCATAATAGAAGAAAATGTTGTTTTTAAAAGCATAGTTGATAAATAACTCACACTGGAAGAGGCTGGAGCAAATATTTTTATAAGGTCATTTTGGTTATGTGAGTACCATTATTTTATTTTTCTTAATAATGCATGTTTGATATCATTGTGTTTTTAGAGAATAATATACATTAAATTTTTTATTTGATAATTGAAACTTTTAAATTAAGATGATATTTTTTACATGATATTAAAATTTTATTAATCAAAGCACTGTATCATACTAAAATATTTTTGAAATATATTCCCAAACAGTTATTAGAAGTCAAGTCCACAATGGTGAGCTTTCTCCTTTTGTGATTCTCCGTATAATTTTTTTATTTTTATTCTAGCCCCCTTTTTTTTTGGATTGGGTATATTTATTTTATTTTATTTTTCTAGAACATAAGAACCTCCACGGCCGGGCTCTTTCAAAAGTAGCAGTTTATCCACAACTGAATATTCCTTGATAGGAACGAACGCGGAGACTTTACCAGAAATCTTTTCTCTTATCTTATTCGGGAGATTTTGGATACACTAATATATTATTATTTTTTTAAAATCTAGTCTCACTGGTAAATTGATTTTGCTTACCCATGATAGCATCTAGAATTTAAAATTTAAAAATGGCTATAGGATAAAATATTTTTTTATATAAATATCTTGTGAATAAAGAGATTCGATTTTGCGAATATCTCTCTGGATATACCCATGCCGTGAGAAAAATCTATTTCTTTATTTTATAGTTTTATTTATTTATGATTTTCTAAGAATTTCAGATATCAATAACGAGATTTGCCATGGTATTTATTCTGGGGAATGGATTCTCTCTTGTCTAGCGTGGGTCTATTGCCTGGTCATGTAAGTTACGATCGATCGTCAAACTGTCGGTGGTCGGTGGAGCGAGGACCAATCCGATGATAGAATTGTGATTCCTCTATAAAAATTATACTTACACGAAAGTTGATATTTCTTAAATCAAGGGCCGGCTTGTTTTTGAATTCTGAGCCGAGACATTAGTCAACATTTTTTTGTTTTTTTAAGGTTAACAGTTCTTTTGTAGATTTTGTATGTCTGTCGGTGTCGAAAAGCTATTTTTTTATATATTTAATTATATTAAAAAAGAGAGTTAAATGTTAACTTACAGAAGAGGGTAAGGAAATGGTTAGAAGAGAAACTATCTGGTTCCAGCAACGGTTTGGTTACCATCATCTCTCCTTCTCTTTTGGTTTTGTCGCCCTCCCTCCCTTTTCTTATTCAATATTATCCCATTTAACAGATTAAATCATACTTATTAATTTATTTTGTTTCAACCGAAATAATCAAAATATTTCATACTGAATAAAAAATATAAGATAACGGTATCATTTTTATCTCGGTTTATATTTTGATATGTTCTAAATTTTTGACCAAATACTTATCGAAACACTCCGTTATCATTTTTGTTGTGCTATTTCGGCCTTAAAAAAATAACAAATCAAAAATTAACTTAAAATCCCCGGCACCCCTCAACTCAAAATCTCAAAAACCTAACTTGTTCTTCCCATGGCGGCACCACCTCATCGATTCTTCACTTCTTCTTCCCCAAATTTTTAATAGCATGTTTATGCTGTCGGCCTTTAGTTCGTTAGAAGACCTGGTTGTTGAGGGAGGATCTCGTTGCCTTGTCCATTAAACCTTTTCCCTCGCACATTTTATCCCTCCTCCTCCTTCGTTTCATGTCTCCCCTTCCCTGCTCTCCCCTTCTTTTTCTTTTTTCCTGTTGTCTTTTTATTGTTTTAGAATTCTTGGGTTTATAGACAACCTAAATCACTGCTCTCCTTTTCCTCTTCTCTGACTGTCTATAATTTTTAAATTTTAAAAATTATGTTTTTTTTCCGACTTGAGTGATAGGCTAACAGAGGTATACATGAAATAGCTGAGTTGGAGAGATGAAGGAGAGGGTGAAAAGGAAAGAGACTGGTAGGTACATAATTATGTTTTTTTACTAACTTTGCGTTTAGGAAAGGAAAATATCTCATTGAAAGAAATAGTTGAAAATATGGATTTATCATAAATTACTCAAAAATTAACAAGAGTATTTTAATTCGACACACAAATTGGTGTTTATTTATCTTGAATTTGAGTTATGTTTATTAAATTAATATTTTAATTATATATATATATAATTATTAATAATTATATATATATATATTAATAAATCGAAATAGCATATCAAAACACTTTAAAATTAAAATATTTTATTCTAATTAAAAAACAAAATAACCTAATCTGACAACTTTGGTTTAAACATATGATTGGAGCAGGGATCGAGCAAAGCCTAGGCTCGAGTGTACTATAAATAACTTTTGAGTCACAAAAATTATTACATGCCAAATTAATTTCGGGCTTAGGTTTGGCCCATGAAAACATATTTTCTCTAGCCCATAAATTAAGCCTGGTCAGCTTCTTTATTATTTTTTCTCCCACTCTTCACGACCTTCATAGTTGTTTCAGGCTTACAGCTCTTTAAAATCAAAATTGACATTTTTATTCTTCTAACACCACCACCACCACCACCACCTCCACCTCCACCTCATACGCCCCCACCAAGATCACCGTTCGACACCATCACCGCCATCTCTTTCACCCGTTCCATTACCATTGTTTGCATCTCTTTCTCCAACACCTCTGACCCCTAAACCTACAGCACCATGACCTGCACTCATTCCTCTTCCACCCTTTTCAACACACCACCTTCACTTTTTATACCTCGATCAACACCGCCATTTGCACTCATGTTGCTTCTAGCTCCTTGTAACACCCTGACTACTTGGACAACACCTTCATTTTAATTTATAGTAAAATATGATAAAAGAAAATTTAAATCGTACCGAGATTTCCATTGAAATATCAGCAGAGTCTCCCTTATAAATGAAGGTTCCAAGTCCATTCATTCAACTTAAACGATATCATTACAAACCAAGTCAGAATATAAAGTTCACTTAATGTCACTCTTGTAGCGCATGCGAAAAACTTGTAAACAATATAATATTGAAATATGAATATTATAAATAACAATAACGATGGCTTTTTCATTTTAATTCCACACCCAGTCCCTTTTAGAATAACATTCTCATTAACACCATTCATTCCCCAAGGCAACCACCACCACCTCCATCTCCTCCACCACCACCACCAATCCCAACTCCAACATCCGCATCGCGTCCAGCATCCACTCCAGCACTCCACTCTAGTGAACATTTCTCAGTGCCACTCCAGTACTTCCACCTTTTTTCTTTCTCCTGCTTGTTTTTATTTTATTTTATTGACTCTTGGCTTTAAGAATGTCACTTGATTGATTTATCTATATATTTTCTATCGATTTTGCTTTCTAAATTTCTATTTGGAAAAAAAAAGGACTATCAATTAAACAGATAAGAACTAGGACTGTAATTGGAGTAGATAGAAGGGAAACGACAGCTGCTAAAAATGCAAGAACCTTTAACTATGCAGAGCAATTTTTAGCATGAATGGTGAATTGATGGGTGGATTTGCTGTTGCTTTTCCACCCAAATTTCATTTCAAGGCTGTAGAACATATAACATTTTCAATGCCAGCTCGCTAAGCTCCGAGTAAAAACTAATAACATGTTGGTGTAGATAGAACCTTGCTACTTTCGTGTACATCTTAATCTTCTAGAAATTCAAGCGAGCTCAATTTTCTTTTACAGGGGATCATACTACTTGATTGTGACAAGAAACATTTTAACAAGTGGAAAGATTTTAGCCTGTCCCAACAGAAGCTCGAGGAATCACTATGCCAATAATTTACACGAGGGAGACAAAAAAATGTCACAATACAATTAGCTACAATTGATGCATTTGCAAATTAGAGAGTTGACCAAACCTCAAATTTTCTTGATCCGTTCTGTCATGAAGTACAAGCACTTTTAGTGTTCCGGATTCTCTCAACCATGCAGCAACAACAGATCCAGTTGATATAAATCGACCTAAGTTGCATTTGGCTAACCTAAAGGGTGCACCCATGCCCATGAGAAGGGCCTCAATAGCCCGCCTTAGCGTACTGTCACCAACTACTTTGCTGTGTTTTCCCCATCCAGTCAATATGCTGAAACAAAGAGTTCAGAAATTTCTCTTGTAATGGTTGGATAAAAGAGATGGTGTTAGTTAGCAAATATAACTACATACAATGAAATACCTCAATAACTGTGGCAACTCATGACCCTCAACCACGATAGAGCGTATATTAAGCAACCATGCATGAACCATTGCCCGAGCAGCCCCCGAAGACATTAGATGCAAATCTAAGCAAGACTCGGACCACACATTCTCCCACACTTGTCGACGTTTCCCTTCAAGCACAACCAGCTGTGCACCTCTTTTCTGGAAAAAAAAAATAGTATTAGACATCCAGAACTGATCCAGTTATACAGATTTGTAGTGATAATAATAAAAAAAAACATGTAGGACTTGGTACAGCCCAACTGAGCAAATATAGTCTTTTAGTCATGAATAGTTATGGCTAAAACTGACCTGACCAAAGTTCCATAACATGTCAGTCAGTGCATTATAAAAGGCAGATTCTGTTGGAGAATCCATCAATTTTACTTCATCAAAGAGGGATTGTGCTCGGTTCCAGACATTTTCTCTATAACCCATAAGAAGTCCATGGGCCACACCATAAACTTGATTATCAAATAACCGGAGCTCCTCCAATAACATTGAAGCATCTTCAAAGGAGTTACAACGACTGCATCACGAAGATATACAAATGAGTTTAAACGATATTCATATGAAGCTAAAGATCCTTGATTATATATATAGCAAGTTAAAGATCAAATTGGGACAAAGCTCACAGGCAACAAATCCATTCTCACAAAATCAAACATTAAACTGAACTAATTTGGGCACTCCTGCATTAGAAGGACAAGGAAATTTATCTCAAACTCCAGAAACGGAAAACCTGAATTCTGTTAATCTTCACTGGAAATAAACACTGGTATATTTTCATCTGATTGATCTATTTTTGCTGAAGATGGATGATTACAAGGGTATAAATGAACACAGCAAAATAACTAGCACAGATCATTGCATCTGAGAAACAAGTGTACAAGCTTTCGCTCATCATTGACAGTGCATGTGTTGACTAGCTCTTGAAGCAGTGATGAACAATCATGATGATCAGCACAGTAGAGATTACCTGCAAGCATTCAAAATGGCTGAAAATGTGACCACATTTGGCTTGATTTCCAGCTCGTGCATCTTGTGAAAGACTGCTAAAATGCACATCATTTCCTGTCTGACACAATTAATTGCTCGGCCTGCCTTTTCGGTGGCAAGCTGCCCGAAAATCTTTATGATCTGATTGCCCTCCCTATCAGCCAACAGACTTTTAGAAGCTTCCTCAACAACATCTGAAGATAGCGATTCAATCTGCAACTGACTGGTCCGACCAGTATCATCAACCACTAATTTTGTGATTGCTGGCCGGCCAAATGCATCTATAATAGAATTGTAAGTGACCACATTAGGCCTAATTCCCTCCTTGATCATCTCATCAAGCAAAGACACAGCTGATTCCACCAACCCATTCTTGCACAAGGCATCTATCACGGCACTATAAAGAACAACATCAGCCTTCAATCCGGCCTTCTTAAACTCCCTGAAAACATCCATTGCCTCCCTATACAAACCACCTTTCGAATACACATCAATTAATGTTGAGTAAGTCAACAAATTAGGTGATATACGCCCAGCTTTCATCTCTTCGAACACTCTTCTAACCTCATCATACTTACATTGCTTCCCATACCCACCCAAAAGTGCATTATAAGTCACAACATCTTTCCTAATCCCACAGTTCTCCATCTCCTACAAACATCCAAAGCTTCCTGAAACCTACCAAGCTTAGCATGAATAGAAAGCAAGGTATTATAAGAAACTCTATCCGGACTTATACACAGAAACTTCATTTCATTAAACAAATTAAGCGCATCATCTAATCTACCAGCCTTAGCATAGCCATCAATCATGGTACTATAAGTGACAACATTAGGCAATATATTCTTGGCAGGCATCTCAGACATGATCTCATAAGCCAAGTCCATTTGCCCGCCCTTACAAACAGCATCCAAAAGCGTATTGTAAGTAAAAATATCTTGCTCGATCCCTCTATTCAACATCTCACAAGACAAACTCCTCGCAGCCTCCCACAACCCTCCTCTACTACACACAGCAAGAAGCGAATTAAATGTAATTCGATCTGGCTGCACTCTATTTCTCAACATTTCATCGAAAATCTCCACTACTCGTTTAAACTCCACACCTCCTTTCCCACACGCATCGATTACAGCATTATAAGTTACCAAATTGGGCTTCAAACCATAATCTTTCATTGAATCAAAAACCTTAATAGCCTCATCACAATAACCGCTTCTACCATAAGCACTGATTATAGCAGAGAAAGCATAAACAGTAGTACCATATCCTTCAATAAGAGCAGCCTCAAAAACACCCTTAGCAATCTCTACTTTACCTAACCTACCAAGAATACTAATCATGGCACTCGCCATTTTACCTTGTTCGTTCTTCTTCCTCTCTCGTTTCACTGCAAATTCAAAGCAACAAATGGCTTTTTTACAGTCTCCTCGATTACCAAGCTCCCGAAGCAAGAAAATATAATCATCCGACCCAGAAAGACGAGCCTCGAAATTAAGCAACACGTTTTCAAGACCCTCTCGTCTTTTCCATACTCGATTACGTTCTGGAGAGCTTCTTCCGCTACTGAGGTGTGGCGAGTACCCATGGTGGTTCTATGTCGCCCGAAGTTGAGCTTGGAAACGAAGCGGGTAGAGCGGCGACCAGAGAAATCGGAGGCAAGTTCGGATTTTGGAGATTGAAGAGAAGGGAAGGTAGGGTGGATTTGTGGGTGGTGAGTTGTGGTGGTGGCGGGGGGGTTTGGTGCATTGCGAGAAGGAGGGAGGGGAGGTTTGGTAATAGAGACTCTTTGATTAGCAGTCCATCTTTGATGGGGATTTTGGTGGTGGGTTTGACGGTGGTTTTTTAAATGGCTGTGTGAATAGTGGTTGTTTTGATAAGGCTTGGTTGTTCCTGTGATGGAGCAGTGTGGTGGCGTTGACGCCATTCAATTCAACTAGATATTGATATACGTTGCCTAGTAGAAAGAGGTATGTATGGTTGAAAAGGGAGAGAAAGGAGAGGCTAGATGGGAGGAGATGAAGTGGCGGCCATGGTTGTGGTCGCGGGTAAGATTATCGAGAGAGAGAGAGAGAGTTGGAGTGGGTGTACTTTTTAGAGATAAGAGAGAGAGAGAGAGAGAGAGAGACTCACCAACTACGATACTTTTCTTACAATTAGGCTGAGTTTGGGTTTGAGTTGACTGGTTCTTAGGTTCCGACAATGGAATCCTTGCTTAACTCTTCTTTGAGTTCTTTCTTGTTACTGTTACCGTTACCATTATTAAAGAAGAGCTTAACTGTGAAGATATCACGCCGTTGATTGTTGATCGTTAACTGTAAAAGTAAAATAATGATTTCATTCATGGAAGAAAAAACTCCGGTAAAATAATATTTTAATTCGTCATTTATAGTAATTCAGGGCTATTGCTTTTTTTATTTGTGCACGTTAAAATACTTTTCTACTCCTGAAATAAAAAAATCATTTAGCCACGGTATATGTTTTTTTTGGATATTTTATATTTTGGTGAATTATAAATTCAACTTGGAATAAAAAATAGCAAAGTTGACATAGGGGTATATCATTGTTTATATATATAAAATAGGTACATGAGTAGTGACGTCATAATTTACCATTTATATATTTTTATTTTAGTTTAAAAAATCAATGACTCGTGTTGTCTATGTGTCATTGCGTGGGAGGTGTTGTGCATTTTAGGCGGAGCATGTAGCATGTTCCGATAGTTAAATTATACTTTCACTATGTCGTTTTGTTTTCTGTTGTGTCCTATTCCATTATAGACGGTGTGAGTGACTTAAATATGGTTGATGAATTGTTTTCCTCTTTCATTTGCTCTTACCCCAAAAATTAAAGTTGTTTATAATTTTTGGTGCGTTTCAGAATTCATCTTTTATTATTTTTGTATTCTTATTTTTATATTAAAGTTTTACTTGTTTTCAATTTAATGTTGCAATGATATCTTCAATTTGATCCTTCTATTTAGCTCTATTGATTTTATAATACTTGTTGAAATTCACGGATTAAAACAACTATGCACCTAAAAGCGGAATTGATGCAAATACAATAATTATAGCAATTCTAAAATCAATTACTTGAAAGTAAAGAGATAAGGGAAAGAGATTGCTAACTCGGGTTTTTAACGTGGTTCGGCAAGCCTACGTCCACGACTCAAGTACCAACTCGTACTTGAGTATTGTACTCTCTAACTAAACCAAGTAACAAGATTACAATTTCCGCATGATGAATCCACACCAAGACTTTACACCACTTGAAGATATGCCCTCTTCAAGATTTTCTCTTTCCACTTGAAGATGTCCCTCTTCAAGATTTTTCCTTGGTGATGTTCCTCACCAATACCAAGAGTTTTATACTCAACTCTCAAGAGTTTCACAATGGTTGTTTTAGTAAAACAACAATACACTCTTAATAGTGTGGATATTACAAATGAAGATCTAAAATCTCTTTCTCTCACTTAATAGCACTTAGGATATTTGAAGGTGTTTAAGTGTAGTGAGAATGAGAAATACTCTTTGTGTTAGGATATGAAGATTTAAACACAAATATGAGTATTAATGAGGATTGATGATATGAAGGTGTTTATGCACTTCTAATTGCCTCAATATAAGATATGAAAGTTATGTGTAATTTGTTTTGCAATTAAGAGGCCTATTTATAAGTTTCTAAAAGAAACTAGCCGTTTCTAGTCTGTTTTAGTGCAAGCTGCCATATCAAGCGGTCGATCGGTTCATAGCAGACAAAACCAAGCGGTCGACCAGTTCACAACGGATAAAATAATTTGTCTTCCAAGCGGTCGACCGGTTCATAACGGATACCTCAAGCGGTCGACCGGTTCATGTAGAAATCTATTTTGACAAATTATCTTTTCTGAATTTCTTGAACCGATTGATTATGACTTAAACCTTTTAATCATCAAATCCTTTTAATGCATGCACTGTGAAGTGTGTGAGTTTATTTTAATTTGTGCTATCAAGATAGAAATTGAGATTTACATAAAGCACTAAAATGAACACTTATTCTAAGTCTTCACTTGCTTGCATCTTGGACTTCTTGGAGTGATTTCTTCGTGTACTTCGTTATGCTTGTTGATGTATTCTTTGTATAAAACCTGTTTATAGCTTAATCTCATCCAAACATATTATTAGCCCATTTTCTTTTTATTGTTATCATCAAAATATATAAAGCATACAAAGTATGACATTATATGTCAACA